>APFE031403223.1:258666-410987 GCA_000404065.3 Pinus taeda
AAAATAATATTAAATTTATTAATATAATTTTGACCTGGCCTTAGAGTCCAAATTAGCCGTTAATTAGCCGTTGGAGTCTCTGCTCAGTCTATTTAACATGCTAGGCCAGATTTGTTTCTTCACTTGTCCTGACGATGAACCACACTAGTTGGTTCGAAACGCGTCGACAAAGATCTTTTTCATGTGATTTATGCCGAAGCTCTTCTTACAAAAATGTTTCATGGTATTCATAACACATCTTTATGTTATTCATGATGATGTCGTGATAAGGTTATTTTTACATTATTTTGAAATAAATTCAATGGATTGGTTTAATTATCTTGGTAAGGGATATATATCATTTTTTTCAAGTTTTGTAAAGGCATTTTGCAAATAATGGAGCCCTAGTGATCATGAGGAATTGATGCCCTACATTGAATATATCATGGTAATGTATGGTGTGACAAACAAATAAGATCCTCATGATGAGAAAAGCCCTTATGATATCATTGGAGACCAAATACAAGAAGAAAGTAATGGTGAAGAAGTAACCAAGCATTTGAACAACATATCGATGAAACACCTCATAATTTTGTTAAAGATCAATAATGTGAAGAAGAACCTATTAGAAAAGCACTCATCAATCTATCTCTCCTCATGAAAATGATGTTTTGGTAAGAAATGGACCTTCTCAAATTTCTAAATATGATGATCTTTATTGTAATGATGTTACAGAAAAGCTCTTAAGTGATGATAAAATTGAGAATGTATTTATTGGGAATGTGTTATATTCTTTGCACGACTATCCCCACGCACTGGAAAAATGTGCGATGTGCAATAGGGGGATCATAGAGGGGGTGACAACATCCCGTAAAAATAATTTGGGTGGTTTTTTGTGACTGCTTTTGGGAGTTTTCAACAAACGCTTTTTGATAAAAGTGGCTTTGTGGCACATGGTGGTTTTGACCACAATTTTGTAGTTTCGGTTAATGAACTATGGTTGTATTGGAATCTGGGGTTAATGGATTGGAGATTCATGGATGCCACATGATATATATTTTACTATAATACTATATGAAAGAATATATATCAATAAGATCTTGTTGGTTTTCCTAGTTTTGGATTTCCAGAATAAAATTTGTGTTAATATGTGCATTTTTCGTTGTATCTTTTCTATTTTAATTAAGAATATATTTTCAATGACTAATTTTACAGAGTTAAATCCTACATTTTGTATTATAGCAATTATGGCTTCAAGGGGATGCATTTGTGGCTAAGTGGCTTGGCTTGGGCCTGTGGTGGACCATGTTACAGTGGGAGATCTATGGAAGTGATTTTTGTGGTGAAAATGAAATGGCGATCATTTCAAATATAGAGATCGAGAAAAGAGCTTTGAATAATGAAAGCTCAAAATGGAGGATTTTTTGGTGAATATATATTGGTGGATCATTGTGGATCCAAGTACTACACCAAGGATGTCAATCTTGAAGATTAGGCCAAGTTGGATTGAAAGGAAAAGAGAACAATACAATTATGACTCTCAAATTTAGTATTATTGAATGTTTTAGGGGAACCTACAATAAAGGATTTGTGGGAAAAATTAGGGGCTTTGTACGAATCTATGTCCTTAATTAACAAATTGTTCTTTTGGAAAAGGTTGTATAACCTTAGGATGAAGGATGGAGACTCAGTGAGAAAACATCTAAATGCCTTCAATCTTGTAGTAAGTTAGTTATTATCTATTAATGTTAAGATTTCAAATGAAGATAAGTGCATCAACTTTTTATGTTCTCTACTATAATCATAGGATAGTCTTGTTGTTTCCATAGGTAGTAATGCAACTACTTCAAAGTTTGATGAAATAGTTTCATCTTTGTTATCAGAGGAGATGAGACAACAAAACATGGAAAACTAGAACGAATATTTATTGTATATAAGAGAACACTCCCATAACAAAAAGAAAAAAAAGTCCTTAAGTTGGAGATCTAAAAATAGGGGAAGATCTAAATCTCTATGAAAGTTTGTAAAGGTATGTTGGAGATGTGGAAGAGAAGGGCGTTATAAGAAAGATTGTAGATCTAACATTCGTGAGAAAGGGAAAGGATCTGAAGATGTTCCCTCTGTAGAAGAAAAACCCACCTCAGATGAAGGAAGGGATGTGTACCTAGCTACTTCAAGTACACATATAGATCATGAGGCATGGTTGGTTGAATCAGGTGCATCCTTTTTATATGAATCCTCGTAGGGAGAGGTTTTGCAAGTATGAAAGATATGATGGTGGTGATTTTTTCTTAGGAGATGATTCGACAACCAAAATCATAGGATGACGAAAATTCAAGTTGAAGCTCATGGATGGAAATATTAGAATACTTCCTAGTGTTCTACACATCCCAAGATTGGCTAGAAATTTGTTTTTTGTAAGCAAGATGAGTGATGCAGGTGTAAAAATAGTGTTCGAAAAAAATACCTATAGAATGGTTCAAGGAAAAATGGTATGGTTGAGGGGAGCTCAAGTTGAACTCTGTAAACTGTTGGGAAGCATTGTTACTGATGGGAAAAATAGTTTCATTATTCCTGAGAGTGGAGTAGAAGAAGAAAAAAACTCTTACATCTTTTAGGGAAAATACTATGTTGTGGCATCAAAGACTAGGACATATCAGAGAGAAGGGCGTTCGAGTACTACACAATAATGGTATGGTAGAAGGTATGTCTAATTTATCTCTGGATATTGATTTTTGTGAAGATTATTTATATGGGAAGAAAAATCCGCTAAGATTCACCTCTAGGTTTGTTGAAGAAAGTGTAACTAGGTTCGGTCTTCATAAATGTAATTTCGATCTTTGTATTTATAAAAGAAAAGAAAAGAAATATTATTTTTGTTATTTATATCAATGAATTTCTTGATTATTGCATATGTCTAGCACATGTCAAAGTGCTATAGGGAAGTCAAAGAGTCAAAATAAATGTTGAAGAAACTTAAGGGCATGTTACACCATGTATATTTATGTATGAGAGTCCAAGAAATACCTCCAAGCAAAGTCACAAGCCTCCATGCAACGACATCATAAAAGGAGGCAATCTAAAGCACAAAAGTCAAGTCAGCCTCAAGTCATCAAGTCGACCTCAAGCCGGCCTAAAGAAGGTAGACCTCTATATATAAGGGTCATTCCACCCCTCCAAAGTAACAAAATTCACCTTTGAAATCAGCGAAGGAAAAGAACAAGTGTAGGGTACGAAAAAGGACGAAGAAGGAGGCTCTAGTGCAGCAAAGAAGGAAGGAAGAGAGCCGAAGTTAATAGGGTTTTCTTAGGGCCTATTACAATCACACATGGGAAGAAAAGGAAGCTCTTTATGTTGTCATAACAACCCTCTTATTATAGTCATAAAAGTTCGTTAGTTGGGCTAAGAAAGGAATGCCTATTAGGCCTCTCACTCAAGCGAAGAAGAAGACCACACAAGCGAAGGAAGGAGAGAAATCTAGCATCAGTTTCTTGAAGGAATCCCCTCACACATGTGAATAAATAGGGCCACACTTCTATTGCATTAGACTTGCAAGTATATCTCAAGGAAGAGCTCGATTGTAAGAGGGATAAGGTACTCTTTATAAGGGAAGGAGTCTACTAAGGAACAAAGAAAAATATATCTTCTAGTGCAAGCATAACTAGGGCTGCTATCAGTTGTCGGAAGAAGAACGAAGTACCGAAAGGAGTAGGAAAAAGGCTTGACTTGTGCTTGGTGGATCTTCTTATCAAGGGTATAGGGTTTTGCATTTATCAATAGAAAATTCAATAAGAGAAATTTCAATAAGGGTTTTCCTCTCTAAGAGAGAGATGTTTTCCCCTAGCTGAGAGGCAACATCTTGTGTTCTTGTCTCTTGCATTTTTGTAACTGTTTGATGAAGTAAGAGAACATACACTAATAATAATAAGAAGAAGATTGTGTTAGAAATAAAAATAAACATACTTCACAAATTGTTATCATTGCTAGAATAATCTCATTATAACTCAGGTGCCCTAGATTATTCAACATGGGATCGAAGCTACAGTGGCACATCAAGAAAGGGAATCTCAAGCACACATACAAGGTTGAAGCATCAACTCTACAAGCTAAGGGTTTCAAATCCATTAAGGACAAGGAGGTCTATCATCTACTCTTCTAGATCCATCAAGGAAGACTATAAAGCAAGAAGAACAACCTTTCATATAAAGGCAACTAAAATAAGATCCATTAAAAGAAGAATCTACATCAAGTTACATCATCTTCAAGAAAAGAAAAGAACTCCAATTCAAAGAACTCTTCATCACCAAACAAGCAATTTGAAGACCACCAAGATCCAAGAAGGCAAATCATCAAATCTTCAAGGAAGGAGCAAGACTTCTTCATCATCAACATTATCAAGTAAGTACTTATATGTCCTCTTCTGAACATTTCACAATGTCTTTTTGCAAGGAAAGAAACAAATTGGTTGGGAGTGCTAATTTACTTGCATGGAAAAAGAGGACCTATTTACTTCTCAAGGAGAATGAACTTCTAGAACACATCAAAGGGAGTATCATTGTCCCTGCTAAGGAACAAACTCAAACCTTAGAAAAATATAATATGGATGAAACAAGGGCTCAAAGTATTCTAATAGAATCCATCAAGGACTCTCTCATTCCTTATGTTTCCAAACTTGAAACATCAAAACAAATCTATGATAAATTGATAGAGCTATTCTCAGTTAGCATAGTTAGAGAAGTGATATCATTACGCAATGAATTTTACAAGATGAAGATATCCAAGGAAGGAATAGCTCCCTACTTCATGAAAATATCTAGGATGAGAGATCAACTACAAGAGTTAGGAGAAGTAACATCTGACAGAGAAATGACAACTGTAGTACTCAATGCTCTACCTGAGGATTGGGGCAACTTCACATCAAGTATATATGCCAAGAAGAAAGATACCCCACTAAATGAACTTTGGTCTTTATGAAAAATTGAGGAGACTAGACTCAAAGCCAAAGATGATGTGCGATCAAAGGAGCAAGCATTTGCCGTTGTGGCCAAGAGAAAAAGAAAGTTTGGCAAGTTTGGTCCATGAAGGACATGTAATAGAGATATGTCCAAAGTCCAATGCTTTGGCTGCCAAGAATATGGACACTATAAAAGGGATTGTCCCAAGTTTAAGAATGACAACAATAAGAGGAAAAGAGAAGAAGCTCACATTACTCAAGAAGTGAAAGAAGAAGAGAAGAAGTAGAAAAAGGAGGACCCTCCAGATCTATACTATGACAAAGTCAACTTCTTTACATAAGTCTTCTTTCAAAGTTTTGGGTATCATAGGTACATGTAGAAGTAGGATAGAATGCATGGTTTAGGAAAAATGGCATCTTCAGGAATATAGGAGCATAATGTAGAGATAGCTCAGATAAAGATATTCATGTAGGAAGGGTGTAGCTATTGAATGACCTCATCAATGTAGAAAGGAAATGATCATGATAAAATTTTAGAAAGCCACTATCATCAACAAAGAAGAAGCATTTGCAGGATGAGGACTATTAAGACCCTAGGTGGAATCTTCAATAGAAGATTCATAACTTTCAGAAAAAGCAGATGTCTCAATAGGAATTCCACTCATGGGATTCAAGAAAGGATGATATGCATGCAAGAAAAAATGAAGCAAACAAAGAGGCAATCTCAAAAAGCTATCAAAGGAAGCAAAGATGATCAAGGAAATAGTCAAGATGAGGAATGTATGCATCTATGTTTTCAGTGTAAAAGTCATGTCATAATATGTATTAATGAGCATGAGGGATGGCTCTAAAAACATGGTTTAAGAATAGGGAAGATCTCTTTCATTAATAACATGCTCGAAGGCATGATTTACACACCAATATAGGTCAACATGAGAAATTCCCTCATAAGAAGTATGAGGTGGTTTACTAAACAACCTATGAAGAAGCATATGAGAAAAGAGATCCAAGATGAAAGAACACCATGATCACTAGGAATCATCATTTGACAAATTCGTTGAAGACATCTCCCGAAAGAAGGCTCGAGAACTTGGACAAAGGAAAAAAAATCAAAGGACCCTTGGCACTTAGAAAGGCCTTGGAGATATGAAGATATAGGATATTGATTCAAGTCAACAAGATGTCATGATGGAAAGCCATCTAGAAAGGTACTATTTCATTTAATTTTTTAGCAATATCAGGATGAAGTCATGTAGGGCTACTAGAACAAAGTATTGAAAATGAAAGTACAACTAAGCATTCATATGATGAATATTTTGGACAGAAACATGATGAAAAACAAGTGGCTATATGACAGAAGATCCAGACATGTATCAGGAAGGCCAATTTCCATAAAGGAATGAAATGATGAACCAAGAAGGAAAGTGATCAATGGTTGATGCCCTATAAAGAAGAAGCTCAATTGAATTTCATGACATCAAGGAGAGAAGTTGATAAAGCAGTTGAAGTATTGATGAAGAAGAAGTTGCTGATGTGTAGAAGAGTCTCTAGCTAAAAGAGAGCTTTGACAAGTTCCTGATTAAAAGGGAGCATGGGCAAGACCTTGGTTAGAGGGAGCTTAGGTACATTCCTTCAAGGAATGGGAATATCTTCCCCAGTTGAGAGGGAGAGATAGACACAACATCCTTGTCTTCACTTTGGAAGAAATAATGGAGGATTGGGTAATCATCTGGCATCTGATGCTCTTTGAGGATGTGTAGGGCATCCAAGACAAGAGTAGGCAAGAGGACCGATATTCTTTGAGGGCTAGGAACCCAAGATGAGAATAGTCCTAAAAGGTCATACATAGTGAACACCCAGGTGGTTAGGTACCTTAATAGACAATGATGAAGGTGTCTATAGTCATTTGCCTTGCCAACTTGTGCTCTGATCTAATGAGAGATAGATCTATCAATCAAAGCCTTGTTGTGGAAACAATGTTGGTTACTATCATGCTATAACAGATGGATTGCCAATCTGATTTCTCTTATGTGAATTATTTAGATTGAAAATAGCCAAACACCTTGTAATGATTTATGAATACCTCCCTAGTTAAGAGGGAGTGTTGAAGAAAGTGTAACTAGGTTTGATCTTCATAAATGTAATTTTGATCTTTGTACTTATAAAAGAAAAGAAATATTATTTTTGTTATTTATATCAATGAGTTTCTTGCTCATTGCATAGGTCTAGCACATGTCAAAGTGCTATAGGGAAGTCAAAGAGTCAAAAGAAATGTTGAAGACCCTTAAGGGCATGTTACACCATGTATATTTATGTATGAGAGTCCAAGAAATACCTCCAAGCCAAGTCACAAGCCTCCTCCATGCAACGACATCACAAAAGGAAGCAATATAAAGCATAGAAGTCAAGCTGACCTCAAGTTGGCCTAAAGAAGGAGCATAACTCTATATATAAGGGTCATTCCACCCCTCCAAAGTAACGCAATTCACCTCTGAAATCGACGAAGGAAAAGGACAAGTGTAGGGTACGAAAAAGGACAGAGAAGGAGCCTCTAGTGCAACGAATAAGGAAGGAAGAAAACCATAGTTAAGAGGGTTGTTTTATGGCCTATTACAGTCACACATGTGAAGAAAAGGAAGCTCTCTCTACTGTCATAACAACTCTCCTATTACAATCGTAAAAGTTCGTTGGTTGGCCTAAGAAAGGAGTGCCTATTAGGGCTTTCACTCAAGCGAATAAGAATACCATCCAATTCAAGGAAGGAGAACAATCTAGCATCATTTTCTTGAAGGAATCCCCTCACACGTGTGAAGAAATAGGGCCACACTACTGTTACATCATACCTGCAACTACATCTCAAGGAAGAGCTCAATTGTAAGAGGGATAAGGTACTCTTCATAAGGGAAGGAGTCTACTAAGGAAGAAAGAAAAATATCTCTTCTAGTGCAAGCATAACTAGGGTTGCTATCAGTGGTTGGAAGAAGAACAAAGTGCCAGAAGAAGGAGGACGAAGTGTCGGAATAAGAAGGAAAAAAGCTTGACTTGTGCTTGGAGGATCTTCTTGTCAAGGGTCTAGGGTTTCGAATTTATCAATAGAAGCTTCAATAAGAGAAATTTCAAGAAGGGTTTTCCTCTCTAAGAGAGAGAGGTTTTGCCTGGCGGGGAGTCAATATCTTGTGTTCTTGTCTCTTGTATTTTGGTAATTGTTTGATGAAGTAAGAGAACATACACTAATAATAAGAAGAAGAATATTGTGTTAGCAAGAAAAATAAAAGTAATTCACAAATTGTTATCATTGCTAGAAGAATCTCATTATAACTCAAGTGCCCTAGATTCTTCAACAAGGTCTGCAAGGATAGAGTGAATATTACAATTGGTGAACCGTTACGTGTTTGTACTTATGTTGTTTCCATCACTTATTAAATTTGTGTACCATGTCTTATTTATAGATGGCTTCTTGAGGAATATATGAGTTTATTTACTTAGGAATAAGTCTAAATTCAATGACAAGTTCAATGAGTTTAAGGTAGGCTTGTGGAAAATCAGATAGAGAAGAAAATTAAGGTGTTGAGAACAAATAATAGTGGAGAATTATATGGGGATGAATTTGAAGGTTTTTATATGAAGTTTGATATAGCCATTAGGGGAATCTTGAGGTCTAAAATGGGCCTCCTAAGGAAAGTAATAGAATAAGAGTTAAAATAAAATAAGATTTATGAATTTTTAAAGAAAAAGAAAGGAAAATACTTTTTATTGTGTTTTCAACTTATCTCCTTGTATGTTTACTCAAATGTCAAGTGTAGACACCCATTGGATGCGTAATTAAATTCCACATCCAAAGAGTACCTACTTTGCATACTTCTCAGTAGAAATGTTTTTTTCCATATATTTTCAAAAAAATTAAATGTGGGTCTACTCAAAAGTATGTAGAGTGGGTACTCTTTGGATGTGGAATTTAATTATGCATCCAAGGGATGAATACACTTGACATTTGAGTAAACCTATAAGGATATAACTTGAAAATACAATTAAAAAAACAATTTTCTTGTTTTCCCTCCAAAATATTCTCCCCTGGGAATGGGATCATCATCTTGAATCCTATTGGTTCTTTTAAAGTTAATTTTGATAGTACATTTTTTTGTTTTGATGCCCATTTTTTACCTCAAAATTCTCATAATGAAGGCATAATACTACTCTAGATACCCTTTAGTAGAAGCGAGTTATGGAAAGGACGAACAAGATGTTGATGGAGAAAGCAATTAGGAACATGGTTAATGGTGCCAAGTTAAGATAGGATATATGGGAAAACGCAGTGGACATTACGTGTTATCTGATAAATAGATCACCCAAATCAACAATGGATGACAAGACTCCACATGAGATATGGATTGTTAAAAACCTTCTCTTAAACATCTTAGGGTATCTGGTTGTGATGCATATATACATATTCCAAAGGAGAATAAGAGTAAGTTGGATAATAAAGTTGAAAAGTGCGTCTCTATTAGACATTAAAATGGTTTGAAAGGTTATAATATTTCAAACCTAGAAACTAAGAAGGATGTGTATAGTCGATATGCGGTATTTAGAAAAGTCAAAGATGTTGTTAAATAGAAATTCCTACCAAGGGAGAAATAACAAAATAAAAAGAGTTTAAATTGAAGGATGATAAGCCAAATTCCACAAAAGAGCAAGAATCATAAGAAGAAGAACCACAAACATTGAGACCAAGGAGATCAATTAGGGAAATAAGTGAACCAAAAGGTATACTCCACGTAAGTTTTGCTCAAATTTGCTTTGTTTATTATTGATAATGATCCTATAAATGTTAGGGAGGCAGTGCATTTAGGGGATTACAAATTCTAGGAAAATGCCATGGTTGAAGAAATGACAACTTTGGACAAGAATGAGGCTTGGGATCTAGCGGACTTACAAGCTAGAAGAAATCCCATTGGTAGCAAATGGGTGTTTAAGAAGAAGTTGAATGTAGAAGGCAAAGTGGAGAAATACAAAGATCAGTTAACAACAAAGAGTTATTCCCAAGTAAAGGGAATTGACTTTGGTAATATTTTTTCTCCTATTTACAAGTTAATTTCTATTAGATTTCTTTTATCTGTTGTTATTTTTTTTTTTTTAATCTTGAGGTAGAATAGATGGATGTGAAGACAACATTTCTACATGGGGATTTGGAAGAGGAAATCTACATGAAGCACCTAGAAGGTTTTGTTGTGAAAGTAAATGAAGAGCTAATATGCAGGTTGAAAAGTCTTTGTATGGGTTAAAACAATCGCCAAGGATGTGGTATAAAAAATTTTGATACTTATATATTGGGACTTGGCTTCACAAGGAGAAAATAATATCACTATGTATATTTCAAATTATTTGGTGATCATGTTATTTATTTGATCTTGTATGTATATGACATGTTGCCGATTGGAAATGATAGGGAAATCATCTAGGAAGTGAAAACTTCGTTGTCCTATAAAGATGACATGAAGGACCTTGGTGCTGCAAATTTTATCTTGGGCATGGAAATTAAAGGGGATTGGGAAAACAAGAAACTATGGTTAAGTCATAGGAAGTATGTAGAGACAATATTGCATAGGTTTAATATTCAGCAATATAAACTAGTAAAGATGTATATTCTTGTAGGTGTAGAGTTATTTGCAAATCAATGTCCCAAGATACAAGAAGAGGAAGAGGACATCTCCTATGTTCCATATGCCAATGTGGTTGGAATATATGTATGCAATGGTATATATTAGACTGGACATTACACAAGCAATGTAAGTATTGAGCACAAGCAGTGGGAGTATTGAGTTGGTATATGAAAAACCGGGGAAGGGGCATTGGAAAACAATAAAGAAAGTTTTCATGTATTTGCATGGTACCATGAAACATGGATTTTTCTATCAACGAAGACTAGCATTCAACATATATGATTTTGTTGATGCAGACCGGGCCAAAGATCTAGATCACAAAAGATCTACAAGTGGGTATGTGTTAAACCTATTTGGAGGTGCAACAAGTTGGATGAGCAAGAGACAATCTATAGTGGAACTCTCAACTACATAAGTTGAAAACATGGTATCCACTCATGCAAGAAAGGAAGCAGTATGGTTACAAAGATTGTTTTCAGGTATTGGGTTGGTACAACAATATGTAAGGATGGATTGTGACACTTAGAGTGCAATCTTCTTAACAAAAAACCCAACTTATGATTTGAAGACAAAGCATATTGATGTCTAGTATCACTTCATGAAAGATATTATTAAAGACAAGAAGGTGGTGTTGGAAAAAGTGGACACTTTCATGTTGTAGATTAATTAACAAATTTTTTGACCACTGAGAATTTCTCTTGACTTAGACAAACAATGGCCATTATTTCCCTAGATTTTCGATCATGTACTCTTGTGACCGCTCAAGTGCAAAGAAAACAACAAGTGGGAAAATGTTGGGTATGTGTTACATTATGTGAAAAACTATTCCCACGCACTGTAAGAATGCACAATGCACAACAGGGGGTCACAAGGGGGGTGTGGGGGGTTAACTTTTTGGGAAATTTTTTGCATCTGTTTTTGGCAGTGTTCAGTGCATGGATTTTGCTAAAAGCAATTTTGTAGCACATGGTGGTTTTTCCCATAGTTTGATAGTTTTGATTATGGAACTATAGTTGTATTCTAATATAGGTTAAATAGGTTGATGGTTCATGAATTTCGTGGGATATATATTGTATTATAATACTATACAATATAATATATATTTCAAAAATCTTGCTAGTTTTCTCAGTTTTTAGTTTATAGGATAAAATCTCTGTGTGTTTTACATTGCATATTTTTTGTTTTAATTAAGAATATTTTTGCAAAAACTATTTGTATAGGATTAAATCCTACAATAATTGCCTCTCCACTTAATGAAGATAAGGAACACCTAAGTTATGTTGTTATGGATTTGTATTTTTTAAAATTTCTTTATGGATTAATAAGTATTATTGGAGTTTTTTGGGAGGTTATATCTATGAAACCTATAACGAAGAAAGTGCAATTTTTAAGCCCTTAGATATCTTAACGCAGTGGAGGAAAATTCACAAAATTTGCATGACAAATTCCGGCCATATACCCCTATAATAATGCATATTTTAGACACATATATAGCATTTTTTTATAAATTTATTTTAACCATGTACTCTCACTTCTAAGACAACGTTGTTGCACAATTTTTATGGCAATTTCTAGTTATTGATTTTTTATCTGAATTGGATGACTATATAAATTGTCATCCATCTCGATGCTTTTAGAGTGCAAAAATTGAAGGAATCAACTTACAAGAGAAACTTTTGTAGTAGGACCCAATTTTTAGAATTGGCGTCTAAAACTTTATGGGGCTAGTTTAAGGCCATAAATGAATTTTTTTGGGGATAAAACTATGTTGCCTACATAGAGAGATATTTTCAATGGTCCAAGAAAGATATCAATCAAAGTTTAGGTGCAAAAGTTATGCCTCCTGAAAGTTGACCTAATGTGATTGACCACCATAATTCGAGAGGTTGCCACGCCAACTTCTGTTACTCATGGAAAGGGAGCTAGCCCCATGGAGAATATGAAGAAGACTCTAGAAGTATCAGAGTTGTAACTATAATTCAGAGTTGAAGGATTCAAACTAAACCCCTGGTTGGCTATTACGTTGTGTTATAACCAAGCCACTAGAAGGAAAAGGGGTTCCATTCTATTTACTTGAATTTTGTTCCATAATAGATCAGAGTAATTAAATGTGGATAGAGAGAGAGAATAATAGAGAGGATTTGTGTTTTTTAGCATCCCACGAGTCACATCTCTTTAGAAAATCCATAGAGAGTGCCTTCTCCTTCGTATTTGCATCATTTTTATTCAAAGACAAGAGAGTAAAGTAGCCTCAATTTCCAACTCGTTTTTCTACTGAAAGGGTTTCCCAAGTCATATCTTGGTGTTCACTATGATTGGTGTGTGTTTGTAGTTCACTATTATTCATCTTTTGTATTTTATTTATTGCATGCATAAGCATAAAAACAATAACTAATAAATCTAGAAATCAAAGGAAAATTAACCCTCATATTATAGATTTCATATCCATTTTTATCATATTTGATGGGACAAATTGTTCAGTGGAATATCTACGACAATCTATAGATTAGGTTTAACGTAGGTTTTTCGTAGCATGTGGAACAAATTAATGGTACTAAAAAGATAAAAAATCCAACCATCTTCTTCCTCATATATTAGTGAAATGATGCATCAATTTTTAAATTAGAAAACACAATTTAGGAGTTGTAACTTGTATGGTACAATAGGGTTTTATTTACAATTTTTTTTAATCACCTATTTCTTTAATTACTTCTCATCTTTTGCAGATGCATTTAGTTGGAAAATGAAATTCTTATGTTGGAAATTATTTGGGGCTATTTGGGGCAACAAGAATTTCATTCAAAAAGAGAGTTTCAAGCCCTAAATTTTGGGGCCATTTTTTTCTAAGGTTGAAATGTCATTTCATCTCTCACACATATCTTATTTGGAGGATAGTCTTGACACTTTTAGTTGTTTCATAGAGCCCCTTAATCATTTGTTGCTTGAAGGAAGTGATAATAATAGTGTAAGGGATGATGAGGAATTGTATTATGATGTTTTCAACCAAGATGATGTCTACTCTAGTGTTATCCAAGATTGGATAAAAGAGCCTTGTGATGGTGCATTCTCTTCTTGGTATGATTTGGGTGTCCTTGGCCATCTTAAGCAAGTATGTTGTTTATTTTAGTCCTATCAAGGATTGCATGTAGGAGTCTTGTGATGATGCATACCCTTCCTAGCATGATTTTGGTTTCTTTGGCCATCTTCATAAGCAAATTTCAATTTTCATCCCTTATCTCGTGGAGTTCACAACTTGTATATATATACTTGCAATTTTATGTATCTTTCTTTTGGTCGGTAACCAAATACAAAAGAAGGTTTCATGGCATTGATGAAATGCATAGGTGGTTGCATTGGATATATATTTTTCACCTAACATGTTCATTCTTTATTTTTTTCCACTGGAAAAATCATAATTTTATTCAATATTGAGTAAAATTACATGTTGTAGATGCTGTAATAGCATATGCTGTAACAAAAACTCGTCCTGCTAAGATCAGGATCTAATAATCAATTTACTGACTATCTAAACTTTCCTACCCTTCTTTTTTTCCACTTTTCGCCAGCCTTCATTGTTTGGCATGGCTGTTACAATAGTCATTTGTGCTTCATTTGTGGCAGCCACAATGTCCTTTTCAGAATCTGAGCTTGTTGTAGAGTATGCTCGCTTGCTGCCACAATTTCCTGTCTGGGAGTCTCATATTGCTGCTGTGGGTTGCTTGCATTTGGATCTGTTGCATCTTCAATCAGATTTTCATTATTTTGTAAGTGGTGTGGATATCTTTCTTTGCTAATTTCTGGATTAATCCTTCCATCTTCAGCTTCTTGAAGTATACTGGTGGTTTCTGCATTCTTTTCCTCTTCTATATCCTCTGCCCATGTGGCTGAAAATTGCCATCCTTTCGGCTTTGGTGGTTGTCTTCTTTTCCTGTCTTTTTTGTTTTGTGGGCATGCACTCTGAAGATGACCAGTTTGTCGACATATGCGGCAGCGAAAGGCAGTGTTTTCATACTCAAGTGGCTGTGCCCATTGATTTCCATTATGGAGTAAGAGAATGTGATATGGTAGGCCTTGACTGAGATCAGCCTCCACATAGATCCTGGCAAAAGTGTAGATATCTTTGAATAGGCGCTCATTGTCTACTTTTAAAAATGTCCCCAATGCGTTGTCGATTCCTTCCAATACTTTGTAATGCCAAAAGTGTATAGGTAAGTTAAATAATTTTACCCACACTGGCTTTTGGGAGACCACCATGCTGTTTGGATCGAAATCCAAGAACCAAGATTTCATAAAAAGGCTTGCATTTCCCCGAAACCATGGTCCCTCGTTCAATGCATATTCCTTGTCCTTTATGGTGTCAAATTTGACAATAAAGAATCCCTTTGAGCAGAGATGGATATCACAGTTTTCTGTCCATATGGAGTAAATCCATTGACGAAGGGCTTCCGGTTTGGGCCAAAAACCGTTGAACCTGCATATTACTGCTTTAGTTAGATAATCAGCATGTATTTCATTTACCTCTGGTATGGCGATTGTTATGTAGGGTTCTATGTTGTCTGCTCAACAATGTATGCCCCTGGTGTTGTAGCTTGCTGTTCTGGTTTCTTTTGTGGTTCCATCTTCCCTTTTACTACATCTTTGAACGAAGCAGGTCCTTTTGAACTTGAGCCGGAACAGCCTCCTCGGAGTCTTGTGCTAAGACAGATGGTTGAGTCATTTCCTATGCCGTATTCCATTAGTTTGCACTCCTCCTGCAGTACTTTCCCTATGTAGAGGAGTTGTTTACATGGTGGGATTCCAGTCTTTTCTTGTATCCTCTATTTGAGAGTTTTTGTCGCCTCCCATTTCCCTATCTTGATGCATATTGTGTTCCCTCCCATGGATCTAATAAAGAGAGAACTTTTTCTTTCTTCGAGCATATCCGATGCATGTGTTGTTTGGATGTTTTGCTGATCTGTCATAATCATTGGATCTTTCTATTGCCTGTTCCGATCTATGATCTGAGGTTGTGGTCCAGATCTGTGAGCCTTTTTGTTATCAGGCATCCAGATCCGAGCTTGGTGTAGATAGATTTGTTTATTAGGTGTTAAAACCATTTGGTCAGTGATGGATCTAAGGTTTTTACCTGCATGTTGTTTGTTGATCTGTTCTTCTTCAGTGCCATTGACCTGAAGCTCATTCCAAAGGGGTATCTCGGCTGTTCCATGCCCCCATATCTATGTTGTATATTGCGATTCATGGCCAGACAGAGGCTGTTGGTGGACAGGCCGCGCATCCCGTGTCCTAACATGCTCGTCCTCTTTTGGCGAGATGTCCGATCTCGTTCCCTTGTAGTCAGCTGGCTGGTAAGCTCTAGGTTCTAACCTGGTAGTAGATCTGTGAACTGCTCCGTATAAGGATCGGCCTTCTGCCGCATATTCATTTTCTGGGTCGAGTTGGGGCCAAAATATTGACCTCACCTCAGATTCACCCGGCTTTGTTATCTGCGGCGACTTCTCTATGTCCAAAAGGACGACGTACATAGAGGAAACTGTCCAGTGTCCGATCCATGTGCATTTCAAAAGCATAGCTAACCCATTTGAGCCGATCGGGGGTTTATCAACTATATTTGCTGCCTATAATAGATCCAGTTGGATACGAACCTCCGTTCTGCTTTTGAACCCTATCTGCAGCAAATAACATGAAACCCTTGCTCTCGGCGGCACGAAGATGGCCATTGCTAGTCGTGCGGATCCAAGTTTCTGGCTTATGGGGTCATCGAATGTTTGCAGATGCGGTTAAGGCAAAGAGCCATTGTTGTTGCAGAGATCCTTATTACTTGCTATTCCAAACTCTTTTATCCTAACATGTTCATTTTTCATATGTTATAGTAGATAGGAAAAAGAATAAGCTCACTTAAGCATTAAAATAGGAAGAATAAGATCAATAGGTGAGAATTAGATTTCATTTCATGTTCTATTTGGCATTGTTGGATTATGCATTATTTTGTAAATAAAAATTTGAACTATTATGGATGTAATCAAATATGATGGACTTGTGTCGTGGTGTTTAGGAATTGACAAGGATCCATCATGCCACATGTTTTTGTTTAATTTTGGTTGCATTAATAGTAGGTACATGCCAAGATATTAGGCTTCTCATGCAATCGCAAGAAGAGTACATACCCCAAGTTTGGATGAAGTTGTTACCTCTCATTTTGCATGAGGCCTACACTAGTGAATTGTTTCACTATTGTTGTGATTTTTATTAAAATGACAAGTTTATAAGTTGATTTTTATATGGATTAGGGGCTATGATTGCATTTTATGAGACTATTGGTGATGTATTCATGGATGGCTTGATGAGGTGGATGCTTTGGTTGTCTTGGTGATTGCTTCCCTTTCATGTTAATAGACTTGGTTGTGAAACCCCCTTTGGTCATTGGATGGTTGATGACACATGTTGATGTTTGACTCCTTTGATGGAACAATCCATCACTTTAGGTCTAAGCTATTAGTGTGTTGGAATCTTCATTTGATAGACTTTCTAATAGTGTAGAGTTCTTGTCATTCTCCCCTTAATATCACTTAATTTCACATTCATTTGGATTGATGTAACATGGTCTAATAATGACTTAAGCATTGGTACAAGAATTCCCTAGCTTTCATGGGTCTATTTGGAATTGATATAGATCCTCCCTTTATTAGCAGAAAATTTCAAGAGAAAGCTTCTCACTTTCATTCTCTCCTAGGAGGATTTAGCACTTTTTAATGGCCATTTTTTTACTTGTTTGGAGCACTTTGTACTTGGATTCCCTTGATTGGTTTGAGATTCTTGGAACATGGCTTAATTATTAATGATGTGGATTACCATTACATGAGGAATGTTCCCTTGTTTCATTCCTTATGGCACATATATGGATACATAGACACACTTGACATCACATTCTAACTTGAATGATATGGTTGCTCCCCTTTCTTCATGAGTTGGCACATAACTTGGATGATTTGGCACGTGCTTTGTGGATCTATCACCTTCCACACATGTTTGTATTATGGTTGAAGACATCCACCTTAGGATAAATCACATGTCTTTGGAGGAAGTTCCATGGTTTTATGCCCTAGATGAAGGAGGGTGTTTGCTTTTTTATGTTGGTTGCGCTTATGCCTAAGCTTATTATCAAGGACACACACCTTTCATGGATATTTTTTGCACTGATATATATGTTTAATGATAACATCTCACCTTGTAGAGCTATATGTCCCACCTTGGAGTATATATAGAAGGTTCCAAATCCTATATCTGGGATTTCATTACATATTTTGTGGATGTCCTAGCTTTAGGAGCACTCATCTTTTAGTAGGATTCCTAGATTTCCACCATATCAATGCCATTATATTGAAAGTGGCCACTAGATTTCCAAATTTTTGTCATAATAGAAATTTTGACAAAAGATGGTGGAGTTATTGTGTTTTCAAAACTTCTTGTCAAAAAGTTCTCACCATATTTTGACCACTCACTTTAAGAGGCACCCACCTTTACAACTTGAGCCATTTGGTTATTTGGGGAGATTATTGTTCATGTATTCCCGTGGTGGAGAGTGCCCTAGCACTTCAGGTCGCATGACACACATTTTTATGAACTATTGATATGGAATTTCTCCTTGGAGACATTTATGGAGGTTGTTACATACCAACTCTTCTATTTTATTACTTTTGACTTGTCTCATGGAGTTGGTTACACGAAAGCATTATTGTATTTTTTTCCCCAATATATTTTATTAATTCTTTTTCAAAAAGAAAATGGATCTCAACAAATCATTTCCTTTTTTAGTAATGAGGTCGTTGAAGAGGTTATTTTCTTGTATTCCTTGGAGAGGTTACTAGATCTAGGAAACCAATTACCATTTTATTGTAAAAGGAGATGGAGCCAAACTCTATTGAAAGAGTAGCTCTCCCTATTCGTAATCATGGTTGATTTGTGAGGAGTCTCTCTTCTTAGAGATTCGTTGAATATATTTTCGAGGCTTAATGAAAGTTCAAGGGTCCTTCATTATCATATTTAAAGTTATCTTTCATTTCTAGTTATTGTTGGTGGTTTCTAGGAGTTGGTAGTGAAGAATTTAATATGAGAAACCATAAATAAGTGTTCATTTGTCATATGTTGAGTTTCTGAGATATTTTTCTCCTCTTAATTCCCTTTGATGTTATTTTTTCATAATTTACTATCTTGAATCTATAATCTTATTAATAGTGGTTATTGGATCAATGCTTCACTCAAGGGCTTACTCTTGTGATGTTTTTTGAGTTTGGTAACTTTAAGGACCCTTCCAAATCCATTTCTTCATCATTTAGTAATAAGTTAAAGCGTATTATGGCATGTATAGTAGCTCTATGTGCTTGGACCATTAATGATTTGTTCTCTTTGGCTAGCCCTCTTGTTTCCATTAACTTATATTTGGATAGGAACTAGTCCCCTATTTACGTCATCCTTTTATTCTCATTATTCTCATTACTCTTTTTCTAGAGATATCACTTCATATCACCTTTGAGCCTCATTGTTATGGATTTAATAATGCTAGTAGTGAGGGGTATTCCCCTTTTGTTGGATCCAACCAAAAGTGAGAGGCTAAGTTGCTTAAGTAATAGTGGTGATTGTACTGGTAGTTCCCCCTTTGGTTGCACCTTGTGGATTATGGATTTTATCATTAACTGCAAGTTTTTTGGGGGGAGGGGAGGGGGAGGGGAGGGAGGTGGGGTGGGCGTAGCAGGAGAAAGCGGGGATGCTTTTTTCCCAAATACAAAAGAATTTGTATGATTATAGGGGTGTAGTTAGCAAGCCAACCCCATTAAAGCCAACGAACAACCCATAATAAATAGTTAGACAACTCTCTGAATTATGGGCATATAATGCTCATTTTAGTTAGTTAAATATTAGCTCTTCATCTAATTAAAGGTCTATATTAACATATAGAATAGTCAAAGGAATATTATATTCCGCCTATTAAGAGTATGTTAGTTAACTATTTGTGTTTTAGTACTCACATCGTCCTTGTTGGAGACCAATATCGTCCATATTTAAGAATAGTATATTGAATCTTATATAGGTATATACAACTTGATTTATTAGCATATGTAAAGCACTAATATATATGGTGAGAAAAAAGAATATAATTCAAGGAGTTTGTGATCTTATGTATGGTGTTGTGAATTGTTCTAGGTTTTACCTATGAATATAGGTTGTGACCTATTTGTTCATACCAAAATCCCTCTCAAGAACCTTTCCATTGGTCCAATTGAATATTCACCTTTCATGTCTTCTCTCAAACATTTGATTATGATATCCATCTAATTTTGTCCCTTTTCTTCCTCTAGACTAATGTTCTAACTTCACTAGGCATCCCCACCTTGACTATTCCAACATTTGTTGGTTGGATGCCTATTATCCCTAACCACTTTCTAGTTTTCATGATTTTCTCCTTAAGGTTAGCTTTAATTTATTTAGCTCTAACTAACAACATATTCATCTCCTCAAGTGCCATTGTTTATTGGTTGATATGTCCTTCTAGATATAAATCCCCCTTTTGAAGTGTTTCCCTTCAAGTTGTTTAATGCATTTTGCATTACTTAGGTTTTCCAACTCCTACTTGTCAAGGTAGAATCTAAGTTCCTAGATGGTTTCTTGTTTACTATGGACTTATGATTAAAGTTGTTGGATGTGTTGTTTGGATTTCTCCACCTTGGATTCTATGCCCCAAATGATCTCTTCATTATTGTGGTTATCTACTTGAAGCTCTACTAATGTTGAGTTTAGTTTCTTTATTTCTTGCCAAAATGTTGAGGCTTCCACCTCAATCTAATCCTACCTCATTACGAGGATCGTCGTGCAATCTATGTTTTCCCCTATCCCCTATTCAACATTTCGGTTTTCTATCACTTTTAGTTTATAAAGATTGAACAAGTCATCTTGGATTAGTCCTTCTTAGATTCCCCATTTATTTTCTACCCACATTACTAGTGCATGTTCCACCTCCACAAGCTTATTTTCTATTACCATTGTGACAGGGTCTTGCTTTGTTTCCTTTATCATTGGTTATATTGTCCTCATATCCTTCCTTATTCTCTTGTTTTTCCTAAAACCATACTATCTACTCACATAATCATAATTCTATTATGAGCTTTGTTATTGTCTATGCATAATGTTGATATGCATTCTTTAATCATTATTTTTTATTGTAATCTTTGCATACAACATGTTATATAGAACCAAAATAGTATAGCAAGGACAACAATTTCATTTTCTCTAAAAGAAAAATGGAAATGGTTTTAATAATACCTTTTTGGACCCCTTTGTTTGTATTACAGACTCTCTTTTCTTGTGATTCAAATAGGTTTGTGGGCTCCCTCTACTTGAATTCTACACGAACTCCAACCAAAGTATGCTCAAGATTTGTTCCATCTGCTTCATTTATTAATGTCTCTGTCTTTTCACTAGTCTATATTCTCTGGTTTGTGTTCATTTTTCTATTTACATCGCTTGTGTGCAAAACCTTCTACTAGGTAATAACTAAAGACACCAACTAGTTAGGTCCTTGACGTCATTAGATTTTCTTTGCTTTGAATGCTTTATTGGTTCCAAGTTCATAGTATTTGTTGGTTCCAAGTTTCAAAATTCCAAGTTAAACTAATTGCTCAATTCATTTGTTCTAAAGTTCTACTATTTCACTCATGGATGGTTGAGAGAACACCCATAGTTCAAGATATGGGTGAACATGAGGTGGGAAAATTGATAACAAGTAATATTCCACTAACATAATGATGGGAGATATGGATGGCTACCTCACTAAGAAACACAATAGACCTTTGTTTCTTAAAACACGAAAAAAAACTCACTTTGTAAGTGCAAAGCAAGCATAAAAAACCAAATTTGAAATGGGGTATGTTATATGTAAAAACACATTACTAATTCATATCAACTCGTTTCATCGTATATCCCCACCTTAAAATCCTAAATTCTTTTTGTGTATTAAAAAATGCACTTGTAATTCATCATTATACTACCATGTCATCTCATGGATATTATAACAATGTTGCAAATATCATGATACTATCATTGATAACTTGATATATCATGATTTATTCAAGCTTACAAAACATCACAAATAAAAACCATGATTTTTAGCACCTTGATAATGCCATGATATATTTCAAAGATTATAATATTTACTGATTTATTGTGAGTTGATTTGAGAGCAATGGACGTAATTTAGGGCATTCTAAGTGATAATGGACCCAAGTCAAGGGGTTTTCACCCCTAAAATTGCACTGATAAAGTCGTGGAATACTCCAATTTGGTGCCCCAAGGGTTCAAAATTAGTGAAACTGGAAACCGATATCTAGATACCAAAGGGGAACATGGACCTAAGGAATCAACCAAAGAGCTAACCATCCTAGTGAGGTTTGGCATCTAGGATAGGGTAAGAGAAAGTCCAAGAAAGTGATCCATCATATTAGAGAAATAGTTGAGAAGTATCATATCATCATTAGGTAAGTCATGCATGAACAAGGCACAAGTGTGGACCACACAAAGTACCTTTTTTTGGGTAAAAATCACTTAGTCCACACATAGTTCATTGTAAAGCCAAGAATTTGACTTTTTAAACTTATTTTCAATATAGGTTGAAGGGATTTTAGAGAAAAGGAGATATCCACCATTATTGTTCAACCTAAGGAGTCGAAATAGGGTGTTTTCATTTGGCATCAACCGTTTATTATGGAGTGGGGATGGATTTCTGTCAACTGTTTTGTATTTGTATGTAAGTTTAACAATTTAAACATTTTTTCTTTTTAGTTTTTTGCAAATTTTGATAGATTTTACAATGTCCATTAGTTTTCCTTTTCTTGTTGATTTTTAATGGAAGGCCTACCATTAATTTAGATTTGACATTTTTTTTTGTAGCAATTTTGTGCGTTCAATCTTGATTTCCATTTTCTTTGTTATTCACCTTCCCAACATGCCAACACCTCCCGCCCCCCAAACCCACCCAAGGTTTAGTAATTATTATTTGAAAATGAATATAGAATTGGATTTATGTGGGAATATGATGATCGAATTAGGCCTAATAATCAACAAAAGTTGAATTGTAAGTTGTGTGGGAAATACATGTTGGGAAAAATAGCCATTTGACATACCACCTTGCACACATTTTGTGGAATGAAATGGGAATCTTTCCAAATTCAACCCTAGAAATCATTCATATTGCCAATCGATCACTTCTAGATATGGTTCAAATAAAAAATGAGAGGGGACTTGTGAGACTTGAACTTATAGTGGGAGGAGCTATAAGATCTAGGTTCATAAGAAGTGAGAGTTATCCTCTTATCTTCGACCTCACCTACCACAATGCCCTTAACAACCTCACTTTTATTTCTTACGAGAATCATAGATGGCACATAACCTTCTCTTATGTTAATAATTAAAATAAAAGGAAGAAATAAATAGACAAGATTGTGGATAAATATTTTCTATAGAGTGACATTCCTTTTAGCATTGCTAAGAAAAAACCATTCTACTAGTCTATGTTTGACATTGTTTCTATTGTCGATTTGGGGTACAAAGCCCCTAGCTATGACATGTTGAAAGGCTTATCCTTCAAAATGAAAAACTTGATTTTACTCATATATTGCAAGAGATTAAGGAATTATGGGAAGTCAGTAGATGCACCATGATGTTAGATGGTCTGACAAATAGGAATGGTAGAACCCTTCTTAATTTTTTGGTCAATTGTCACAAGGGGGCAATGTTTATTAATTTTTCAATGCATCTACCCATGTTAAATAATTATTATGTGAGTTGTTGGATGCGTTCATCCAAGAGATAGGTTCGTAGCATGTTTTCTAAGTCATGACAAAAAATGTTGCTAATTATGTGGCTATTAAAAATTTTCCTATGTTGAGGTACCCAAACTTATTTTGGAATTCTTGTATATCCATTGCATTGATTTGGTTTTTCAGGATTGGATTTTTTATTGATTTGGCTAGGAGCATCACAAAATTAATATATAAGCATGTATCAATGATTAACTTGATGAGTTAATTCACAAATAACCAATAGAATTTATCTTTAGTTTTTCTTGACTTATATGTGGGAGTTAAAGAGAATTTTCCTTTCATATGTGTGGCATGCTTTACCATTCAAAACTAAACTAAAGTAATATACTATTCTAGGCTAGTGATCTGGATAGGATCATTATATTATTTTCATCCATATTGATGCTTTCAGAGTGGAAAAATTAGAGGAATTAGCTCACATGACCATTCCTATTAGCAGGTCCTAGTTTGTCAAACTGGGGTCTACAACCTTTCGAAGGCAATTTGAGGCATCAAATGACTTATTTTGGGATAAAAATTTTATGCTTAAGAACCACACCCACTAGGGTTATTCTATGCTCATACACCATTCCAAGGATGCAAAAAATACCTCAAATGGGGCATGTATGCAAAAGTTATGCCACCTAGAAGTTGAATTTTATGTTTTGACCACCATGATTCGAGAGGATTCCATGGCAATCCCCATTATTCATGGAAAAGGAGCTAGCCATGTGATCATGATGAAGAGGAATCTAGAAGATTCAATACTGTAACTCTAGTTAAGGGTTGAAGAAGTCAAACTTAACCACTATTAGGCTATTGGGCTTTGTTATAATTGAGCCGTAAGGAGGAAAAGACACTCCATTTTATTTGATTGCATTTCATTCCATAGGTGAGCAGAGTAGCTAAGAGTGGGTAGAGAGAGAGAAAACATATAGGGTTTGTGCATTGTAGTGGCCCATGGGCCATAGGTCTACATCCATTTCCACTCAGAGAAATAGAGAGCATATCAATTTCACCTTCCAGTTGGGTTTTCTCCTATAAGGGTTTCCCAAAT
Source organism: Pinus taeda (assembly GCA_000404065.3). Classification (NCBI taxonomy): domain Eukaryota; kingdom Viridiplantae; phylum Streptophyta; class Pinopsida; order Pinales; family Pinaceae; genus Pinus; species Pinus taeda. The sequence goes on from APFE031403223.1 coordinate 283,162, forward strand.
CATATCTTGTATTCATTGTGCCTTGTGAGTTTTATATCATTTTTCTCTATTTTGCATATATAAGCATAACATAATAATAATGAGATCAAGAAATATAAGGACAAATTAACCCTCATTGTGTAGGTTTAGATTTTTCAAATATATTTTAATAGATATATTATGACAAACTATCTAGTGGAATATCCATGGAAATTTACGAATCAACTAGTGTCATACCAGGAGAGTTTTTGGGTAAGAGTGGAGGAGGTGTGCACCATTAGCGAGTCTTTGGCAAGAGTTCAATTGGTTGATAGAGGCAAGTGCACAATGGGATACTTGTATGAGGCAATGGATAGAGAAAAAGTATCCATCTATACCTATTAAAAGGAAAAGGAAGATGACCTATATAATAAATGATTGCTTATATGGAGGGTTATTGATGAGGTATGGAACAAGAAACTCCATATCCCTATTTTTTTACAAGGATCTACTTCAATCCCACATTCTCTTTCTCCTTTAGTTCTAGATTTGATGTTGAGGCTATGGAAGAATTCCTCAAATGTGTTCAAGAATGGTGCGAAGTCCCTAGAAGTATGTGAAGAGTTCTAGAGAAATGGAAATATATAGGACAATTATTAGAACATTTAGCTTTAACATGGATGTTCAAGACATGGAAACCAAAATGCCAAGTAAGTTTCATTTTTCTTTCAAATTTCAATGTATCTTCTTCTTTTGTTTCAAATCTCAATTTAATTTCTTATGTTTCTCTTACTTGTAGATGCTTGGTGGGAAAGCCATGACATACAAATACCCAATTCACAAAAACTTTTCATTTCGGTAATTAATCAAACGTGTAGTTATTGTGAGTGCAACTGGAGTTCGTTTGGAAAAATACACACCAAGAAGCGTAGCATGTTTAAAAAACTCAAAATAAAATTTGAATTCATTATAAATAATAATTTATGCCCCATCAATCACTAAATTATGTATTATAATTTATGACCCTTGTACATGTTGGAATCTCGAAGCCTTAATGACATGGTTTATGTATACAATCTCCTATTATGAGTGAAGCAACGTAAAAAACACTTGACATGGAGGTCATTTCATCGGATGGGATTGATGTCTTTATTGCATGGAGGGTGGAGATTGAGAGGCCTATGATGGATTTGGGCCTTGAGTGGTTACACGAGGATGCACAAAAGGAGGTGACAATGGGTAGTATGGTAAAGGAGAATGTTCTAGAGTAGCCACCTTTATAGTGTTAATTTTTGCAACTGCGGTAAAATTTCATCTTGGACAACTCAAAGGACCAAGATGATGATTGGATTAGATTTCTCTTTTCTAGAGGACCAAAATCGACCTAAAGATCACCCAATTTGGTTAAGAAGAAGTTGAGTTATGAATTATTCTATTCATATATGTACTATGGAATGGGTCAACCCTAACCACATGAGTAACTACTTAGGTCAGTCTTAACCCCAAGTGAATCCTCAGGAAATCCTATAAACAGAAGAGACCTCAAGATCATTTAGACACATCTTCCCTTCTCTTTTGTCTTGGTTCGCAAAGGTTCGACAGAAGGAGTTCACTCAAGGGTCCAAAATCATAGGCAAAAGGTTCACTCTAGGTTAGGGTCTTTTGGATCTCGGTTGCTGCCACATAAAAAGGAATTATGGTCCCTGGATGTTGGCACATAAGCTGATGAGAGCAACTATAGACCCTTGGACGCTGACACATAGGCTTATGGGAACGACTATGGCTTTAGAGACAAATCTGGAGATATTAGTCCTCGGTCACTCGCACAAAGTGGTCCTGAGAGTAATCAGGACATCTCGGTTGCTCGCACAACAAAAATAAGGGAGAAACTTTGGGTTTTAGCTGCATTGTGTCATAGTCGCACGCATAAATACTTCTTGACAGTAACCCTGCAGTCACAGTTGCTCGCATACAATGACCGAGAGATCAACCAAGAAGTTTGGGTTGCATACAGTGACCGAGAGATCAACGAAGAAGTTTGGGCTACACACAAATAGTGGTGATGAGGGTGACCAAAATTCAGATATAGGGTTTGACATATTGGCTTCAATTGACTTCAGTGATTTGGTATATTTGAGTTTCTAAGTACTGTTATACATATCTACAGATTTGAAGATCTGATTTGTTAGTTTTCGTTGCAAACATATGTATAGGGCTCATTGAATATGATAGTAGTGCTCAATAGTGTTTGGCAGAGTGACAACAATATACATAAGTTGACATTAGTTTGTGACAACACATTACAACCATTAGTATGAGGGTTTTGATTCCTAATGTTAGGGTCCTATAATAATAGGATTCATAATTTTGAATTGGCTATGGTTAGTCTTGTTATATTATACATACTTTTGCTTTCTGAAAAATGTTTTCCATATTAAAAATTAAAAAATGTAAAGAGGGTATGTCTTAAAAGAATAATTAAAGGACAAAAAGAAAGAGAAAAGTGAAAAAAAGTGAAAAATATAAACCCCTAAAAAGGAAATAAAACAGATCATGAGAGTGTGCAAATTCAAATGCCACTACTTTTTACTTTACTATGCAAAATAAGGTTGTGTGTAGCATGTCCGAATTGCAACAATCCATGATGGTCAAATAGCTTAATCTTGAGTTATTCATGCTTTAAATTTCATGTTGATAGATAGAGAATAAAGACCTAGCCAAACTGTTTAACCTTGGCAAATCAGTAGTTAGGTAGAGAAAAAAAATGAGCTCATCAGCTTAATCTGAGCCATTGGAAGTTATAAGGTTAGAATTAGATAGTTTGCTTGTTAAAAGAAAAGGAAATAAAGGGCCAGCAAACTCAAATGCACCCAATAAAGTGAAGAAAAAATGTGAGGATAAATAAAGGGTAGGTAGAAGAAAGGTTGCAAATGTACAAGCTTGCTGAGCCAAAAGCACATTTATCATGCTTAATCCTATGTTTCATGTGCAAGAGCATTTATGAGAAAGAAAAGATGTTCACAAGTTGATTTAACTAATTTCCCCTCACTTCACTATGCTCCCACATTCTTATTTTCTAATTTCCCCATTATCCCTTTATCATTTATAAATCCCCTTTTCCCTTCATTTTGACCCGTACCCCTTTGTTTCACACATTTCCCTAGTAATTACCCTTCAAAAATCATTTCCCTACCCACAACCCCCTTTCAATAGTGTGAAACCCATTCCCCATTGCAAATATTAACTTCCCCCCTTATTAATTTCCTTATTTCCCTTCAAAAACCCAAAAAACCCCCTTATTCTAAGTTTTTATCCCCCGGCTTCATATTTCCTTGACAAACCCTTTTAACCCACCAACCCTTGGTGCAGTTAAAAAACCCCGCCACATAACCCCTAGTCCCACTTTATCAAACCTACTGCTTATATCTAAATCCCTACCTTATTTACTAATTAATTACAATTTGCTGTAATTAAAACCTCAGGCCTCGCAAATCCCTTCCTCGATTCCCTCCGTGCAGCTTAACCACGCGACTGTCGTCTAATCTCCTAGACCTCTATCAGCCCCTCACTTGGACATCGACCACCTAGAATTAGCAGACAAAGATTTTCAGATAAAGGATACTGCTTCCCCAGCTTACCTTCTAAAACTCCACCGCTGGAGTAAGGACAGATTCCTAAACTAGAACGATGACATCCACTTTTGAGAATCTAATTTACCCAAGTATTTGTTCCCAGAAGTACACCCATTCCCTGACATCATGCACTTTTGTCATGCCTGTTACATTCCTAACCAAAGGGCTATTATCACCCCTAACCAACAGCTGTTATTTACTATCACTGCAGAGTCTATTAACCAAATGCTGCAAGTCCAACCTAGCCCTTATGAGACCCCACTGTCTATTGGAGACTCGCTGGACAACTATGTCAAGTTAGACCTGGCCAAAATAGCACAAATATTCCAGAATTTCATCATAGAAGACTACCATACTACCACAGATAGTCCTCCTTATGATGCCACCATTTTTTTCTTTAGAAAGAGGCAGACAGATTATTACTATGCTCTCTTGCATCCTAGGATATACCTCAGATGAACATGTGGATGAGGTTGTCCTAGCCTTTCTTTCCATCTTTAGCCTAGGCAAGCCTCTTGCTATCATTTATAACTATGCTTAGTTCATTGCAGACAAGATGCATGAACAGTTCACCAAACTACCAACTGAGAGAGTCTTCAAGTACTCCTCTGTGTTATTTTATATGTTTTTATATTATTAATCAGACAAATTCCCTGTCAGCATCCAGAAGTTGGATACCAAAGGGAATCCAAGATTAGTTATTTATTGGACACCCTTGATCCAGAAATACTCCACTGCATTCACGTATAAGGACTTCATCGATTCATTTGTCCATCCAGTCATGAACATGCTGACCAGTAGCCCTCAACCTAGAATCAGCCAGGAAATCAAAAGGGTGTTACAGTTGGCCAAGAACAGCAAGGTGGGACACTAGTATTTGTACTAGAACCACACATAGACTAGAATTTATGGATACCAGCTTGCCCCTTACAAACTGACCAAATAGCTCCCTATGAGGATATTTGCACTGGAATATTTTAGTCAGATCATCAATTCTGATGAAGTCAACTTCCTAGCAACTAGGAAGAAAACCCAATTTAAAATGAAAAATCAATTGGGCCCCTTCATTGCAATAACAGAGAGGTTGGACTAGAGGCTGACAAGACATTGCAGGAAATGAAATTCAGGAACAACTTTATGTGGCAGTGTGAGCTTCATGGGGTATAAATAAGTTAAGAATCAAGGTCAAATTGGGACCTTTCATCCACCATCCTAGATCGGATATTGAGAGGTTTGCCAACCAATCAGAATGGTTGGAAAACACATTAATTGACATGGATAACACAATAGTGGATATAGAAAATACACTGATTAATGTAGAGAAACAAATTGATGACAGTTCTTTCCTGCATGTTCTAGAACTAGGGGAACCCATAAATATCCTCCTATTTTACAAACCCTAGCAAATGAGGAGAGAAACCCAAAGAGAAACAGGGAGGAGGGTTCCAGTTCTACTATGGAGACCACAGATGGGCATTTTGAGCTCAGGAAAAGGCCCAAGCTAAATCCTGTAACTGAACAGGAAGAAACCATTGAATCAATGGAAATAACTGACAATGATACAATGATGGAGAGAAGAAAAGCCACAACTGCTTCAGGAGAAACACAATAGCCATCAACATCTAATACTCAATTGATTGAGAGATAGCTCAGTGTTGAGGTTTCTTCTTTTACCAGGCCAGCGGACAAGGAAAAAGATATCAAGGACACGTAAAAGGAGATCAAGTTGAGAAATGAAAAGTTGAAGGCTGAAACATATGCCCAATACTTCAAGCACACACCAACTAATCAGAGCAGGTTGATGTCAGCTTTTGACATCAAGGAAGGGAAACTACAAGTGTCTTTTATGTAGCCTACTATTCAATAGCCAAAGACATCAAGTGACTACAGGAAAACTAATTTCGAAGTATTGGCCAGGAATTTTCATCCCATTGACCAGATAGAATTCCACAAGCAGGCTGGAAAGATGATCTACTCCACCTTGACTGGGAAGGCCATGGCTACACATAAGCTGCATAATTCATTAGATAAAATTACAACCCAATATAAATTGGAAAATGCCTTCTCACAAGCCAAGGACAACAGGATCAAGTCATTGGAGGACTTGGTAATTGAGTTGGGACATGATCCTAGTGACATCAAAGCTGCTGAGAAGTTGATCAAGAAGAATAATGAGGACATTGTAGCTCTTAAGAAATAATTAAAACTTCCTCATTCAGAGCACCCACAAACAAAAGAGGTTCTGGAGAGCCAAACAAATCAGGAGGAGATGATGGACCTGGTGCTACAATTGAATGATCAGCTAAAGAAAATGGAAAAGGAGTTAGAAAACTTGATACAGGTGAAACAAGCTAGTTTGGAGACTGCCCTTGCCATTGTTATCCCAATAGTTACTACTACAATACCTTCCACTTTGGCAACATCATTAGCTCCTACTACTCCAATGGCTACATCACTGCCAGCTTCTACAATGTCTACATCAAGAACAAGGTCAACAACGACAAGTTCAACAGGTGATGAGGCAAGTAGATTGGTTAAGGCAATGGAAGACATGTCCATTCAGACCATTGAAATGAACAAGCTCAAGAAAAAGGTGACCAGTCTAGAGACTGACTACAAGCTTGCCCAGATTATGCACAAGGAAGAAGTGCAAAAAGCCACTAGGATGAATGAAAGAATAAAAAACTTGGAGAAGGAATTAACTTTGAAGGAACCCCTTGAACAGGCTAAGGAACAGATTGACATAATAAAACAGGCTACAGAAACCATATAGAGAGTAAAAGCAGAATTACGAGACATGTCAGAGGAAGCTTCAAGGATCATTCACTTCCTCAACTCCAAAAATAAGTATGAATTGCAGGAATTAGAGATCCTTGACAGGACATGTACAATATTAGAAGTAAAAAGGGTCCTCACCAAGAGGAATTTAATGTTAAACCTTGAAGATAAGTGCCAAACCATGCAACTGGCTATAGACAGATTCATGGTTAAGTTTGAAGTTTTGAGGCAAAAGGGTTTGCCCAATCCCTTGGTAATAAACGACAAATTAATGACACAGGAGGACTACAATAGAAAAATCAGAGAAGTGGCCAAAGATCAAGAGAACACATCATCTATGAAGGGGATGCCAACTGGAAAGGTCCGATACCAAACTTTTGAGAACTTGTTTTACATCCAACATGAGGTAAAATACCTTTTTGTGAATAAGCCTACTTTTACTAAGTACACGGAGGCAGATGAGATTTACAGGAAGATGATAAATATCCAATTACCAGATGTCGAAACTTGGGAGAAATTAAATGACTCATTGTAGAAATACACAGTCAAAATGTAAAAATGTATAGTAAGATTGAAAGGCACAGTAAAAGGATAATGACAGGCCACCCAGATGAAAGTGTATCAGTTGAAAGGTTAGAGTGAATAGAACATCCAGCGTGAAGACCAAATAGCGAAGCAGAGATTAAAAGGCAAAATATCAAAGATTAAAGACAGCACAACCTAATAAATAGGGACATCAAACAACAGTTCAAAAGCTGTCTCTATCTTCTTGCATAAAGATATTTCTTTCTCCTAGATTAATTCCCAAGACAGTTTGGGATATTTGTAAATTATTTTTTGTATAAATACTTCATAATTCGAAGTATTGAAGGTGGATTGTTATACATTTGTTATTTTGATCATAAACCTAAGGGTTATTGTACCAATTTTTCAAGTCAGCAGACTAAACCAAGTAATAAAGAGATTGCATTACAGGATTCATTCATTGAGCTATTACAATGAAGTATTTTCTTTGTCAAATTTGTTATTTTCTTATGTTTTTCACAAACTTGAATGTTATCTAATGTTGAATGAATTAACTGGAAATTTATCTCGGAATTTGTTTAAGTACACTCTGTTTTGAACAGTTGATCATTTAGATGTTTTCTTCTCATATTTGGATCTGAGAATCCTTAATTTCTCTCCCATCCCGATTGGCCTCTATCACTTTCTTCATAATTCAGCCTAAGGAACCCTTAATTGCTCTTTGGATCCAATTGAAAACCACTTCACCATCCAGCCTTGAGATCTGAAGTAAGTCTGCTATCTTGCCTTGTGGACACCATTTTTAGAGCTTGATCCAACCTTGTTTGCTTGATATTTGACCCCATAGCCCAATGGTGAAAGACACCCCTCTTTTCATCTAAGTAAGTGATTCCACCTCCAAATCCAAATCAAAACCCAAGTACAATCACAACTAGCCTAAAATAAAAAACTAAACAAAGTTAAATAGAAAAGAGAGAGCCCTCTCTGAGAATTAGGAAGGCAAGATCATAATCTCCAATGTTGGTTTGTGGATACCTCTAATCATTTCTTTCTTAAACAACTCGAGAGAAGTAATGGAGTGATAACATATTGGCAACCATACTGGGGACTTCAATCCCAAGTGTAATAAAACTTTAAGGAAACCTTAAATTTCATCTTGTGTCCCTTAAGGTCATTTTTAGAGTGTTGTTAAAAAGTTTCATAAAAAACAATTAAAAAGTTAAAATTATGGCTCACAAGAAGACTCACTATACCAGGGGCAAATCCAGATCCAAACCCTGCTACAATAGTTGATGAACCAGATAGGATTTTAAGAAAACCAAAAAAGGTAGAAACTCAAGCAAGCAATAGCCAGTTACTTCAAGCAAATTCACTCCCTGAGGAATTATCAACTTTAGAGGAAATTCAATTTGATTTTTCATTTGACCTCTCATTGTTTAGAACTAAATCAGAGAATGCAATTCATGAAACTATGTTAGACCCTAATTTTATTCAATTAATTGAGTAAAAAAAGGTGCCTATACATCTAGATTTAGATAAACTTGTGTTGGATACTTTTGACAAGTTAGAAGCTTTAACCTCCACGTTGATATGCCATATAGATGATCCTTACCTTCAACAATCAGTTGAATTAGCTACCCTCACTACTGTTGCCTCTGAAATTTCTGCACAATCTTCAAATACTATAAATACACCTTCATTTACTACCTCACCAATTATATCCACCACAATCCATTCCCCTAAACCAGTTATTCATCAACTTCCTATCCAACTAAACTCCTCATCCTCATCTAGTTAATCTCCATCCATTTCAAGCCCTTCCTCAAGTACCAACACTTTACCCCCTAGTCAAGCCAGAATCTCAGCCATGGCAGACATATATGCACCTTTGATTTTACCAGCACAACTCCATGGCATGCCCCAAGATTAACAAAGCATAATCTTTTTGTTTGATGCTACTGGTCAGTATACTGCCCAACAGTGTGAACAAAATGACTGACTATTTTGAGTTGCATGAGATTGATGAATCTGATGTCCAAATGAGGTTGTTTGCCCAAACATTAATTGGGGATGTTAAGAAATGGTTCAAAGCTTTACCTACTAATCATATGGCAGACTTAGCTGCTTTTCGTAGATTGTTTATTGATAGATGGGAGAGAGAAAAACGCTCTGCAAATACTTTCTGAATATGATAACATTAGAAGAGCTCCTAATGAGTCAGTTCAGAATTATTGTACTACGTTCAATAGCATCTACAATGCAATCCCTACTAATATTAAGCCTACGCCAGACCTAGCATTAATCAAATTCCCTGATGGTTTTCACACTGATATGTCATACCAGTTAAGAGAAAGAAACCCTAAAAAATTGGAACAAATACAAAGTAATGTTGTTAGTGTAGAAACCAATTTATTAGCCAAGAAAGCTAGAATGAAAAATGAAAAGAGAGTTATCATTAAAGAGGAAACTTCCACTTCTGATAGTAAAATAGATAGTTTATCAAAGAGTGTAGAAAGAATAATGGATAGATTAAAAAACATGGAAAGAAAAACACAGTGGGAAAATCAACAGCCACACCCAATAAGAAACCCCAACTTCAGGAAGAATCCTAACACTGGAAAGAATGCAACACTAGATCAGCAAATTAGACCACCCTTCTAGGAAACTATGCCGAGGGTTCACAAAATCATGAGGGAGACGATGACACCCATATAAAATTATTAGGGATAAAAATGAAGATGTTGTTTTTCTTACTACGGAAGAACAGTAATTGTACATGCTGCAACGATTGCAATTAGAATCTGGAGAGTCCTCTGACTTTAAACAACGCTATGAATTTTCCATATATGAGGCTCACAAACAGTATAGCCTAAGAAATAAAAAGAACAATGAAACTCCCACTAAGAGATAAATCCATACCCAAACTAAAAAGATAACAGAAGCTTCTGTAACCAAAGTCCTGCAAATATTCCCTAGGGGAACTCAGGAGACTTCTAGCCCAAAAATTGTAGATATAGCTTCATTTGAAACTCAAACTGAAACTGTTACTCAAATCATTCCAAATAAGAAAATTCAAAACAAAACTGCTAAAACACAAATTGAAGTGCCTAATACTGAAAAAGAAGATAAAAACACACAGACCACATTCGCTAAGGAAAATCTCATCCAATCAAGCAAAACTCAATTGCATTTCAACATTAAAACTGAGATAGCAAAATTGAAAATATCAATCCCTTTGACTAAGCTAGTGAAAAATGAATCATATAAATCACATATCACTGAAACATTGAATATAGGTGAAGGGGGGGATGCTATGAATTTGAATGATGATCAACCTGAGTTATTGTTTGGTCCTAAAGTAAATGGCACCCATCAGCAAGGGGGAATTCCTCCTTTCTACATTAGCTTGAACATTCATGACAAAATATTACATAATGCTATGCTAGACTCAGGGGCATCCCATAACTTAATGCTAAAGGCAATCATGGAGAGACTAAACTTAGATATCACCAGACCATATAAGGACTTGTTTTCCTTTGACTCTAGCCAAGTTAAATGCCTCGGCCTGATCGAGTATTTGTGTGTAACTCTAGTCCAATGCCCAACAAAGAGTATTGTGATGGACATAGTAGTTGCTGACATCCCACCCAAATATGGAATGTTGTTATTTCGCTCATGGGGAGCAAAATTGTAGGGATCTTTACAATTAGATATGTCATATGCCACTATCTCTGTTTTTGGTCAACAAAGAAAACTTCATAGAGAGACCTTGATGAAATACATGGTGAGTAGTGCAGAAAAACCACAGAATTTCCCTATATATTCCAATTCTGATATGGACTCTTTTATCTTGTACAATTCAGAACATGACAAAAAGGAAATCACATAGAAGAAAAATATAAAACACTTGATAGTGAAAACATTTTTCATGAGTCTCCATGGCATTTGGATTTTGATGGATTTATGAATAGACTAGGAGAAGGTGTAGGAATGTGGATTCACAACATGGAAAACAATCATTCTGAGGGTCATGCATTTAGATTAAACTTTAAATGCACAAATAACATGGCAGAATATGAAGCTCTAATCTTAGAAATATAAATGGTTAGAAAACTTGGAGCCAAGAGAGTTTCTATAATGGGAGACTCAAAATTGATTATTAAACAAATCAAAGGTGAATACTCTGTAAATAATCCCAAACTAAGCCAATATAGAGATATTGTCCTAGATTTGATCAAATACCTTCTTGAAACCGACTTTGTTACCATTCCTAGGAAACAGAATATGCAAGCCCACAGTCTGCTCACTTTTGCTAGTACCTACAAATTGACTTTTCAGCCCAACCACAAGTACACTGCAGAAGTGAGACACGGGCCTGTCATACCTGACAATTTGAAATATTGGCAAATTTTCTCATAAGATTCTCAAATTTATGATTTCATGAATGCTGAAGGTGAGTTTCAAAATTGTAATATAGATACAAATTGTACAGTAGTCAATGACATAGATAGTAGGATACATGTAAATATTTTAGATATAGACGAACCCACTAATTTCGATAAACTAGAAATAGATAATTTAGAAAATGTAGAAATAGAAGAAATAATGAATGATGATCTTGAAATTTTAAACCTTAAGAATAACCTTTTTGCCTAAGGGATTAGTCCCCTTAAAGGATTTGTTTGATTCAAATGATGTAGCTAGGAAACCAAAAATGGAGCCTTTAAGAGCAGATATAGAAGAATGTAACATAGGAATTGAAGAAGGACCTAAGTTCATTAAAATATCAAAAGCCTTACCTCCATATGAAAAAGTTAAATATATAAGTCTGTTCAAAGAGTTTCAACATGTTTTTGCCTGGATTTATGAAGACCTAAAGTCTTATGACACCAGCATAATTCAACACAAGATACCTATCAAAGAAGATCATAAACCTTTTAAACAGAAACTTACAAGAATTAATCCAGTTCTGATGCCATTAATTGAAAAGGAAGTCAAAAGGATGTATGATGCCCAAATCATAGCTCCCATTAGAGATTCAGATTGGGTCTCAAACTTAGTCACTACTAGGAAGAAAACAAGAGAAATCAGACTCTGCGTTGATTCCAAAAATCTGAACAAAGTCTCATTGAAAGATAACTATCCTCTCCCAAAAATGGACCATATACCTCAGAGGGTAGTAGGTTCATCCAAAATTTCATTACTTGATGGATTTTCTGGATACAACCAAATCTTAGTTCAACCAGAGGACCAAGTAAAAACTGCATTTACTACTCCTCGGGGTACTTTCACGTATTTGAAAATGCCTTTTGGATTAATGAATGTAGGAGCAACGTTTCAAAGAGCTATGGATATAGCTTTTGCTAAAGAAATCCATGACTTCCTAGTTTTTTACCAAGATGACATCACAATGTTTTCCAAATTTGATAATGAACATCTAGATCACCAAAGAAGAGTTTTCATTAAATGCACAAAATTTGATATTTCCTTAAATCCCAAAAAGGCACTCTTTGGTCTAGAAGAAGGTAAACTCATGGGACATATAATATCTAAAGATGTAATTAGAATAGATCCAGCGAGAATAGAGGCTATCTTGACCATCACCCATCCTAAAAACATCAAAGAATTACAGTCATTTTTAGGCAAAATAAATTTTCTTAGGAAATTCATTCCAAATTTAGCAGAATTAATTAGAGAACTAAATAACATGTTAAGAAAAGATTCAACACTTAAATGGACAGTGTAAGCTAAACAGTCTTTTGAGGCCATCAAAAAAGCCTTTACCAAAACACCAGTCCTCATAAGTCCTAACTTTAAAAATTTTTTTATAATTTTTTCTTTTGTTTCAGAACATACTATTGCAGCTGTCTTGTTGCAAAAGAATGATCAAGGATATGAACTACTCCTTGGGTACTTTCATGTATTTGAAAATGCCTTTGGATTAATGAATGCAGGAGCAACATTTCAAAGAGCTATGGATATAGCTTTTGCTAAAGAAATCCATGAATTCCTAGTTGTTTGCCAAGATGACATCATAGTCTTTTCCAAACCTGATAATGAACATCTAGATCACCTGAAAAGAGTTTTCATTAAATGCAGAAAATTTGGTATTTCCTTAAATCCCAAAAAGACACGCTTTGGTCTAGAAAAAGATAAACTCTTGGAACATATAATATCTAAAGATGGAATTAGAATAGATCCAACGAGAATATAGGCTATCCTGACCATCACTCATCCTAGAAACATCAAAGAATTACAGTCATTTTTAGGCAAAATAAATTTTCCTAGGAGATTCATTTCAAATTTAGTAGAATTAATTAGAGAACTAAATAACATGTTAAGAAAATATTCAAGACTTAAATGGATAGTGGAAGCTAAACAATATTTTGAGGCCATCAAACAAGCCCTTAGCAAAACTTTAGTCCTCATAAGTCCTCACTTTCAAAAATATTTTATAATTTTTTCTTTTGCTTCAGAACATACTATTGCAGCAGTCTTGTTGCAAAAGAATGATCAAGGATATGAACTACTCCTTGGGGTACTCTCATGTATTTGAAAATTCCTTTCGGATTAATGAATGCAGGAGCAACATTTCAAAGAGCTACAGATATAGCTTTTTCTAAAGAAATCCATGACTTCCTAGTTGTTTACCAAGATGACATCACAATCTTTTCCAAATCTGATAATGAACATCTAGATCACCTGAGAAGAGTTTTCATTAAATGCAGAAAATTTGGTATTTCTTTAAATCCCAAAAAGACACTCTTTGGTCTAGAAGAAGGGAAAATATTGGGATATATAATATCTAAAGATGGAATTAGAATAGATCCAGCTAGAATAAAGGCTATCTTGGCCATCACCCATCCTAGAAACATCAAAGAATTACAGTCATTTTTAGGAAAAATAATTTTTCTTAGGAGATTCATTTCAAATTTAGCAGAATTAATTAGAGAACTAAATAACATGTTAAGAAAAGATTCAACACTTAAATGGATAGTGGAAGCTAAACAATATTTGAGGCCATCAAACAAGCCCTTACCAAAACTCCAGTCCTCATAAGTCCTGACTTTCAAAAATATTTTATAATTTTTTCTTTTTCTTCGGAACATACTATTGCAGCAGTGTTGTTGCAAAAGAATGATCAAGGATATGAACAACCCATTGTATTTTCAGTAAATCTTTAAGAGATGCAACATTAAAATACAACATAATGGAAAAGCAGGCATTAGCTTTGGTGAAAGCTATTAAAGATTTTATAGTGTACATATTGTATTCACACACCATTGCTTATGTTCCAAATTCAGTAGTAAAGGACATTTTGACACAAAATGGGCCTGAAGGAAAGAGAGGCAAATGGATTGCCACTATTTTGGAATATGCCATAGAAATGAAGCCTACAAAACTTATCAAAGGCCAAGGTTTAGCTAAACTCATGATTGAATCGATCTGTCAGGCCCTAGATATAAATTTCATTGGTGTCCTAGATGATCAATAAGAGATGGTGACTCCACAGATCAGTGAACCTTTCACAGATTCACCTTGGTATGCAGATATCATATTTGTCTTACTAAACTTACATGCTCCACCTGGTTTATCTAGAACTAAAGATAGATTTTTTAAAATGAAATCAATGAGATATTGTATCATAGATAATGCTTTATTTTGGAAAGATAATGGTGGTATTCTATTAAACTGTTTACTGAAAGATGAAGCTCATAAAATTATGTAAGAATTTCATGCAAGAGATTGTGATGACACTGGTATTGGAAAACTACCGTTGACAAAATCCTGAGGGCTGGTTTTTATTGGTCCACTGTTTTCACAGGTGTTAAGAAACATGTGACCTCCTATCATAAATGTCAGATATTTGAGGGAAAAAGAAAGCTTTTGCCTTTTACCTCTCAAACCCATCTCCACAGAAATGCTATTTCAACAATGGGGTTTAGACTTCATTAAAGAAATTCACCCAGCGTCCTCAGCCTAGCATAAATGGATTTTGACAACCACTGATTACTTTACCAAATGGATAGAATCCATCCTTTCTACTTTGTCATTATCTAATTCCTTGAAAACAATATCCGGTGAAGATTTGGATGCCTCCAAAATCTCATTACTGATAATGCAGCTGCTTTTAGATCCAAGAAAATGGTAGACTTTTGTAACAAATATCACATTAGCCTTGGCCATTCCACTGCCTATTACCCTCAAGGTAATGGACTTGCAGAATCCTCTAACAATAGCCTTGTCAATATCATTAAGAAATTACTGGAAGACAACAAAAAGACATGGAACAAAGTTGATCAATGCCTTATGGGTAGACAGACTAACTACCAAAAATTCCATTGGTACATCACATTATCAGTTAATATATGGTATGGATGATGTTTTTCCATTCCCTTTAGGATTACTAGTGATGAAGATCATCCAATAGTTGCAGGTAGAACCAAATGATATCCAAAGGAGGATAAATCAAACAATACACTTGCTGCAAACTAGAAAAGAAGTCTATGTCAAATCACAAGTAATTCAGGATAAAATCAAAAATATCTTTGACAAAAATACTAAAGCTGATGACTTTTACATAGGTGATAAAGTACTTAAATGGGATTCAAGAAGAGAAGATAAAGGAAAACATGGAAAATTTGATTTCTTGTGGCAAGGCCCTTATGTCATTTATGGTTACAGAGTTCACAATGCATTATTGTTGAGAGAGTTAGATAAAATAGATCTACCAGGAGAACCTGTCAATGGTAGAATGTTAAAGTGCATTACTTTTCTACATATTAACAATAGTTCACTTTACTCATTGTATATAGCATTGCAGAGCTTAGATTGGACTGGATGGTAATATTTTGAAGTTGAAGCCCGGAGAGAAGGCCTTGAGCTTTAAAGGGTTCACCATCATAAGTATAAATAAAGCAGAACCGCAGAAGAACAATTTACAAGTTAACTTCAGTCAAGTTTCAAAGGCTACTAATCTTAAAGTTCTTGACATTTCACCACGAAATGTCATCCCCATGTGGAGCCATTGTTAGGTTCCTATAATAATAGGATTCATAATTTTGAATTGGCTATGGTTAGTCTTGTAATATTGTACATACTTTTGCTTTCTGCAAAATGTTTTCATATTAAAAATTAAAAAATGTAAAAAGGGTATGTCCTAAAAGAATAATTAAACGACAAAAACAAAGAGAAAAGATAAAAAATGCCCCCACATGCTTATTTGCTAATTTCCCCATTATCCCTTTATCATTTATAAATCCCCTTTTCCCCTCATTTTGACCCTTACCCCTTGGTTTCACACATTTACCTAGTAATTACCCTTCAAAAATCATTTCCCTACCCACAACCCCCTTTTCCTAATGTGAAATCCATTCTCCACTGCAAATTTAACTTCCCCCCTTATTAATTTCCCTATTTCCCTTCAAAAACCCAAAAAACCCTCTTATTCTAAGTTTTAACCACCCCGCATTATTTAATTAACTCCCCACTTCATATTTCCCTGACAAACCCTTTTAACCCACCAACCCTTGGTGTGGTTAAAAAGCCCCACAACATAACCCCTGGTCCCACTTTATTAAGCTCGTTGCATGTATCTAAATCCCTACCTTATTTACTAATTAATTACAATTTGTTGTAATTAAAACCCTGGGCCTCGTAAATCCCTTCCCCGATTCCCTCTGTGCAGCTTAAGCATGCAACTGTTGTCCAATCTCCTTACCCTAGATCCGACGGTGCGCATCCATACGTGCAGGTTCACCGTCTGACCGATAGTAGCCCGAGAGCACACGAGATTCACGGTTTTGCCTGGGCGCTTTTCCGCTACATGGTGGCCCCAGGCTAGATCGCGTGCTCGCGAAAAATACCGCTTGCCCTCCAAAAGTGGTGTGATGGCCCATAAAACCACCTCCCTACCAAAGCTGAAAATTGCCCATTGTTCATTCATATTTTCCATGCCAAAATATGAATGTTACCTGTTAAAAGGCTAGAAAAGCCCCAATTCACTCTTTTCACTGTAACTGTTGCTCAAGCCATTCTGCGACACCCTGAACATCTGCGACCAAAATTGAACACCGTCTGTCGCCTGAAGAAGCTCCAGACACCTAATTCAAGCAACCAATTGACAGTTCAAGCTACCGTACCCTGTGCATTCACCACTGAACCCAGTCTACAAGCTAGACCGCCAAATTCCAAGTATTCTTGAGAAAAACTGAAACGACCCTCTCAATTTAAAAAGTGCAGTGAAACTGAAAGCTTAATTGATTAAAATTAATTAATAAACTTGCCTAAATTGAAGAGAGATTTACTTGAATACCCCAAACCCCTCTTTTATAGACTGTAACTACCATCCTATTGTTCCAGGGCTTCCAAACCTCACTTCTACAACCACTACAGGCCTAATTCATATCCATAAACTTAGTCATGACTTCCTAAACCTCTTTGGACGTGAAACCTCTGTCAACCCCTCACCTGGGCATCGACCACGTAGTATTAGCAGACAGAGATTTTCAGATAAAGGATATTGCTTCCCCAACTTACCTTCTAAAGCTCCATTGCTAGAGTAAGGACAGATTCATAAACCAAAACAATGACACGCACCTTTGGGAATCTAATTTACCCAAGTATTTGTTCCCAGAGGTACACCCATTCCCTGACATCATCCACTTCTGGCATGCCTGTTACATTCCTAGCCAAAGGGCTATTATCGCCCCTAACGGTAGCTGTTATTTACCATCACTGTAGAGTCTATTAACCAAATGTTGCAGGTCCAACCAAGCCCTAATGAGACCCCACTGTTTATAGGAGACTTTTTGGACCTATATGTCAAGTTACACCTAGCCAAAATAGCACAAATATTCTAGACTTTCATCATAGAAGACAGCCATACTCCCACAGATAGTCCTCCTTATGTTGCCACCATTTTTTTCTTCAAAAAGAGGCAGACAGATTACTATTATTCTCTCTTGCATCCTAGGATATACCTCAGATGAGCATGTGGATGAGGTTGTCCTAGCCTTTCTTTCCATCTTTAGCCCAGGCAAGCCTCCTATTGTTATTCACAACTGTGATCAATTCATTGCAGACAAGATGCATGAACAATTTTCCAGACTACCAACTGAGAGTCTTCAAGTACTCGTCTGTGTTATTTCATATGTTTTTATATTATCAATCAAACAAATTCCCTGTCAGCATCCAGAAGTTGGATACCAAAGGGAAAGGTCGGTTAGTTATTGGACACCCTTGATTCAGAAATACTTTATTGCATTCACATATAAGGACTTCATCGATTCATTTGTCCATCCAGTCATGAACATGCTGACCAGTAGCCCTCAGCCTAGAATCAGCCAAGAAATCAAAAGGGTGTTATAGTTGGCCAAGAACAGCAAGGTGGGAGACTGGTACCTGTACCAGAACCACACATAGATTAGAATTTATGGATGCTAACTTTCCCCTTACAAATTGCCCAAATAGCTCCCTATGAGGATATTTGCACTGGAATATTTTAGGTAGATCATCAATTCTGATGAAGTCAACTTCTTAGCAGCTAGGAAGAAAACCCAATTTAAAATGAAAAATCAATTGGGCCCCTTCATTTGCAATAGTAGAGAGGCTAGACCTGAGGCTGACAATATATTGCAGGAAATGAAATTTAGGAACAACTTTATGTGGCAGTGTGACCCTCATGGGGTCATAAATAAGTTAAGAATCAAGGTCAAATTGGGACCTTTCATCCACCATCCTAGACCAGATATTGAGAGGTTTGCCAACCAATCAGAATGGTTGGAAAACACATTAATTGACATGGATAACACAATAGTGGATGTAGAAAATACATTGATTGATGTAGAGAAACAAATTGATGAAAGTTCTTTCCTGCAGGTTCCAGAACTAGGGGAACCCATGAATAATCCTCCTGTTTTACAAACCCCAGCAAATGAGGAGAGAAACCCAAAGAGAAACAGGGAGGAGGGTTCCAGTTCTGCTATGGAGACCACATATGAGCATTTTGAACTCAGGAAAAGGCCCAAGATGAATCATGTAACTGAACAGGAAGAAACCATTGAATCAGTGGAAATAACTGACACTGATACAATGATGGAGAGAAGCAAAGCCACAACTGCTTCAGGAGAAACACAACAACCATCAACATCTAATACTCAATCAATTGAGAGACAGCTCAGTGTTGAGGTTTCTTCTTTTACCAGGCCAGCAGACAAGGAAAAAGATATCAAGGACAGGTACAAGGAGATCAAGCTGAGAAATGAGAAGTTGAAGGCTGAAACATATGCCCAATACTTCAAGCATACACCAGCTAATCAGAGCAAGTTGATTTCAACTTTTGACATCAAAGAAGGGAAAATGCAGGTGTCTTTTATGTAGCCTACTGTTCAGCAGCGAAAGACATCAACTGACTACAAGAAAATTGATTTCGAAGTGTTGGCCAGGGATGTTCATCCCATTGACCAGATAGAATTCCACAAGCAGGCTGGAGAGATGATCTACTCCACCCTAACAGGGAAGTCCATGGCTGCACATAAGCTACAGAATTCATTAGATATCATTATAACCTAATATAAATTGTAAAAGGCCTCCTCACAGGCCAAGGACAACAAGATCAAGTCATTGCAAGACTTGGTAATTGAGCTGGGACATGATCCCAGTGACATCAAAGCTGCTGAGAAGTTGATGAAGAAGAAGAATGAGGACATTGCAGCGCTTAAAAAACAATTAAAACTTCCTCATTAAGAGCACCCACAAACAAAAGAGGTCCTGGAGAGCCAAACAAATTAGGAGGAGATGATGGACCTGGTGCTACAATTGAATGATCAACTAAGGGAAATGGAAAAGGAATTAGATAGGTTGATACAGGTGAAACAAGCTAGTATGGGGACTGCCCCTGCCACTGTTATCCAAATAGTTACTACTGCAGCGCCTTCTACTTTGGCAGCGTCATTAGCTCCCACTGCTCCAATGGCTACAACACCGCCAACTTCTACAGCATCTACATCAGCAACAAGCTCAATAGGTGATGAAGCAAGAAAATTGGTTAAGGCAATGGAAGACATGTCCATTCAGACCACTGAAATGAACAAGCTCAAGGAAAAGATGACCATTCTAGAGATTGACTACAAGCTTCCCATATTATGCACAAGGAAGAAGTGCAGAAAGCCACCAGGATGAATGAAAGAATAAAAAGCTTGGAGAAGGAATTAACTTTGAAGGAACCCCTTGGATAGGCTAAGGAACAATTATGGGCCAAGATCATTGAATTTGCCAATGATATTTGGCCATCCATCCAAGTAATTTTTGAGTAGATTGATTTAATAAAATAAGCTACAAAATCCATACAGAAAGTTAAAGAAGAACTGGGAGACATGCTAGAGGAAGCTGTAAGGATCATTCACTTCCTTAAATCCAAAAATAAGTATGACTTGCAGGAATCAAAGATACTTGAGGGGACAGGTACAATATTAGAAGTAAAAAGGGTCCTCACCAAGAGGAATTTAGTGTTAAACCTTGAAGATAAGTGCCAAACCATGCAACTAGCTAGAGACAGATTCATGGTTAAGTTTGAAGTTTTCACGCAAAAGGGTCTGCCCAATCCCTTGGTAATAAACGACTAGTTAATGACACAGGAGGACTACAATAGAAAAATCAGAGAAGTGGCCAGAGATCAAGTGAACACATCATCTATGAAGGGGATGCCAACTGGTAAGGTCCTATACCAAACTTTTGAGAACTTGTTTCACCTCTAGCATGAGATAAAGCACCTTTTCGTGAATAAGCCTACTTTTACCATGTACACGGAGGCAGATGAGATTTACAGGAAGATGATAAATATCCAATTACCAGATGTTGAAACATGGGAGAAATTAAATGACTTACTGTAGACATGCATAGTCAAAATGTAAAAATTTACAGTAAGATTGAAATGCACAGTAAAAGGATAATGACAAGCCACCCAGATGAAAGTGTATCAGTTGAAATGTCAGAGTGAATAGAACATCTAGTGTGAAGACCAAACAACAAAGCAGAGATTAAAAGGCAAAATATCAAAGATTAAAGACAACATAACTAATAAACAGGGACAACAAATATCAGTTCAATCACTGTCTCTATCTTCTTGCATGAAGATATTTCTTTCTCTTAGGTTAATTCCCAAGACAGTTTGGGATATTTTGTTAATTATTTTTGTATAAATACTTCATAATTCGAAGTATTGAAGGTGGATTGCTATACATTTGTAGAGTTATTTTGATCATAAAATTAAGGGTTATTATACCAATTTTTCAAGTCAACAAACTAGACCAAGTAATAAAGAGATTGCATTATAGGATTCATGTGTTGAACTATTACAGTGAAGTATTTTCTTTGTCAAATTTGTTATTTTCTTATGTTTTTCACAAACTTCAATGTTATCTAAAGTTGAATGAATTAACTGAAAATTTATCTCAGAATTTGTTTAAATACACTCTGTTTTGAGTAGTTGATCATTTACATGTTTTCTTCTGATATCTGAATTTGAGAATCCTTAATTCTCTCCCATCCTGCTGGACCCCTATCACTTTCTCCATAATTCAGCCTAAGGAACCCTTAATTGCTCTTTGGATCTGATTGAAAACCACTTCACCATCTAGCCTTGAGATCTGAAGTAACTTTGCTATCTTGCCCTGTGGACACTGTTTTTAGATCTTGATCTAGTCCTGTTTGCCTGATATTTGACCTTATAGCCCAATGGTAAAAGACACCCCTCTTTTCATCTAAATAAGTGATCCCACCACCAAATCCAAATCAAAACCCAAATACAATCAAAACTAGCCTAATATAAAAAAACTAAGCAAAGATAATTAAAAGAGCGAGAGCCTTCTCTGAGAATTAGGAAGGCTAGATCATAATCTCCAAAGTTGGTTTGTGGTTACCTCTAATCATTTCTTTCTTAAACAAGTCTAGAGAAATATTGGAGTGATAACACCTAACATGATTAGATTTGTTTCATGGATATCATTATTGTTTTTCTGCATAGATAAAGTTATGGATCATTGTACTCTCTTTTGCTGCATCATTTGATGACAATCTAAGAAGAAGAAGATTTGCAAGGGTTTTCCCCATAGTGGGGTTTTCCCTGGTCTTGGACCAATCCTGGTGTCTCTATGTGTGTGCACGATTTTTTCTATTGTTTTGTTTATATTACGTTGCATTGATGATGATGGTGATGTTGTTTCTTTCTATTTAATTGCATATGTTGATGTATAATGGTGTAGATATGAATAATGTAATGATGATATGGGGCAAACTTAATGTAGTAATGATGAAATGCAAATGTCATAGTAAAGAACAATGTCGCCCTATGAAAAATTAACATGGTATCAGAGCTAGGCTAAAGAAAAGTCATGGAGATCACCCCGATGATGACACCTTTGATGGAAGCAAGACGAGGATGGTGGAGACCTAAAATAATTCTAGGGTTTGAAGAAAACCCTAGGCATCTTGATAATTAGGATTTGATGGATTATATGACGAGAGAAAACCTAGGTTTATGGCTAAGACTTTAAATTTGATGTATGAGACTATAGCATGGTCTATGTAAAGATGCTCAGGCACTTGACGAAGATTCGATGAAGCCCTAGATGGGATAATCCCTAGAAGATATGGTTGGATAATCAAAGGCAACATGTAGGTTTTAACCCCGTACAGAAATTACCTGCATACGAATTCTAAATCACAGTAAAAATAAAAATGCGAGAGCATAACACATTAAAACACATATACACAGAGATTTCCCCACTAGATCTCAAAACCGAGACCTACCAGCTTGATTTTTCATTATGTTCCTTTCAATGTTACAATACATATTTATACATGTCGAAGCATCAATACCATGGACTGAAAAAAACCATCGCATCCAATACCATGGACCGAAAACCATCGCGTCCAAAAAAAACATGTGCGAAAATCATGCACAAAACCATAGGTGGGTCTGCCCAACCTAACATAGGGTCCAAAACCAAAATTTTCTGGGGCGCTGCCCCAGACCCCATAAAGTGGGGTTACGGATACCCCTCAAACCCCCTATTAACTATGTGGAAAGAATATAACACAACCCAACACAACATTGGTATATGGACCATGGATATTGATGCCTCTTGAAGATTGGTTCAAGAGGGACAAGATCACCTCTCATTGAAGATATGGATTTCTTGACTTATAATGCTTCTTACTTGTTAGATATGATGATTATGTTTATTGTTTGTACTTCTCGCATATGTATTTGAGTATATGGATATTTCTAACCTCCTTGATGAGATGTGATGAGTAGATCCTTCTTGAGGATCACTTTGAGATGCAAATATGGAAAGAGATAAAGAGGTACTTGATGAAAAGATGACAAAGTGCTTCAAGTGGCCTATGACTAATGAAAAGGTGCATAGGTATTACCACAAGGTATGCAAGGTATGTTTCAGCGATTGGCTCGGTAAGCCCTAAGGTATGATGAGAATGCCTCTTTCTTTACTGGCTCATACATGCATATGAAAGTGACTTGGATATATGTCTCCTATGATGAAATTATTCACTTGGTGTTGAACATTTTAACCTTCTTGAATTCTATGAAGCTATCTAATGTTCATACATTGATACACTTGATGTTTGGCTAATATCTATGATCTATCCGTTAAAGAAGGTTAGCACCTTGGCTCTAGAAAATGGTACTCTTGATACTTACCATGATGGATTTCATATAGGAGGATAGTTATTTGACTCCTATACATGAGTCTTTAGGTAATGTTTGTGATAAGTATGATGCGAGCATATGCAAAGAGTGATTGAAACTCTTGTTGTTTTGATAAGACCTAACTTGACCTTATTGGTCATGAGGAGCATGCTAACCTTAATATGAGAGGCATAAGTGTAAGATTGATAAGTAGATCTCTTACTAACTATGGTCATGTCTTGACAACAGATGGTTAAACTGAATTTCCTAACTTGATGAAGAGACTTGATAGAAAGTGCTATTGTGTTCATAATCATTGAGATATGATGTTGCATCTATATGTTGCTTTGAGTCTAATCTTTGATGAAAGATTGGTTTCATGATGTTGATAGCCATGGTGTATAGATATATATATATATATATATATATATATATATATTATATATATATATATATATATATATTTGTATATGATCTAATAAGATCTGTTGTTGCTTGACACTAGTAGAGATAGGCTGATGACATGAATAAAGATGAATGATGCAAATCCCTAGTTAGAGGGAGAATATCTTCTTAAGGCTCATGCTCATATTACTATTTGCATTCTTTGTTGTTGAAGTATGATTTATGTGCATCTGACAATGTTGATCTACAATAGAGTCTTACATCTGAAGCACGTACATAAATTAGGTTTTCTGCTCCAGTCGCAGTCATAGATCTAGGAGATCTCGTCCTTGGACACACGCATGCTAAGGCCTAGACAACGTCTAGGCAACTAAAGTCGCTCTCATGCTAACGTGAAGGGAGCAACCAGAGGTTTCACTGTTGTTGACCTTCATTTGAAGCTTTTTAAACTTTGGATCATGATGTCCCTGACATATTCTGCCACTGTTAACTGATTTCTGAAGTTGTTGAGTTAAATTGTTGATCATATGATGAATTACTGTGCATGAAATTAGATGGTCACCTGGAAGATGTCACTTCCACATGTGTTGCAGATAGCAAGATCTACAACCAGGAAAAGCTTGAATGTTTTCCATAACATGAACATGCAGACTGAACTTGTGTTTGCAGGTGACTGGGACATACATATAGATACGTCACTATGTTTGTGCTACATGAGTTTGGCATGATTTCGCTTATTGATATATATGAACAATGATTTGTCATGAGGCTTGAAAAATAACTTTGAATTGGTGACTGAGATATGCTTTCATTATAGATCTCTCTATGATAGCGAATTTGGACTTGACTTGATGATCTGATTTGATGATTGTTGATTTGCCCTTATATCGATGCTATGTGGGCATGATGACCTATGTGGAGACTGGCCTCCTTATTCTTAGAAAAATGGTTGAGGTGCTGATAATTGTGATTCAACATGTAAATGGAACTTACATGACTAATCCTTGGTGTATGCATTTGCACCTAGTGACATAGATGACTTGTATTATGATTATGAGAATGACTTGATCAAGTTCAGATTGATGATGCATGGCTGATGACAACTTGTTGGCATGATGAAGTCATGATTTGATATAAGCTATACCTATCTCCTGGTTGAAAGTATTGATACTGCAATAATGATGACGTTGATAATGGTCTTGATCTGACTTCTAAACTCAAATGAGATGACTTTGTTGTTGTGATGATACTCCTCGATCCTGATACATCTACATTTCATAATTACCTTATGAAGTAAGGATGATGAGTTCCAAGGTATGGTTTTGATTTTGATTATGGTTTTGGTTTTATATCTTGATGATTTACTTGTGATAGGTGATGAGCTCCGATGATCTAAATCAGAGCGAGATGGCTTCTTAAGCCCGAAATGATGTATCAATTTCTGGAATTTGGGAAAGAAATTCCATATTGCAAAGCCATTGGAAAATGTTTTTGAATAATGAAAATGAAAATCCTTGGATACATTGATTTGAAGTTCTAGATGTTGTTGAACTTGACATGGCATCCGACAGTTGATTGAAGCATTGATGTTCTATTTTTTTAACATATGCATGTTTATGATATGCATAGAACCTGACTAAATGATTGAGCTGCTTCATTCATATAAAGTTGCCACTGAGCATGCTTTGAAATCTTTGCATGAGGTGTTCTATTTTTGAGATATTTCTCCTATGGTATGTGTCTGCATAGATGTATTATTGATATTTGAGATTATTGTTGATAAGAACATTTGGATGATGCTTTAGTATGAGATATGCCATGATATCTTGGATAAGAGGTCCATAGCATGATCGAAGTTGACCATGATACTGCTAGCATGACTAGTTATGAGGCAGGCTACAGAAGATCCTTAGAGAGATGTTTGAGCATGATCTGGATATGACATGGTTATATATATATATTATTATATATTATATTATATATATATAATATATATATATAGTTGGGATCGAGATACTCTCATATATTGAGACAGTGCAGTTGTTCGAAACAAGCTCAGGCTTGTGGTTGGCACCTTCTTGAGAGGGAGGATGATTATGGTATCCTTTTGTGATTTATATGATTATATATGATCTGACATGATATTGGATTTGATTTTCTGTATGAACATGAAAAAATGCTATTGAGACAAGCTGATAATGAGAGCGACGTTGATCAAGAACATTGAGCCAACTCTTCCCCCCTATTTGAGCTCTCAGGGTGAGGAATTAAGGGATAAGGGCTCTTTGGGTTGAGGGAACTTTGGACAATAGGGCGTTACCCCTATTTGTTACCCATAGGGTTGAGGGCATTACTCCCCTATCTAGTCTTTGCAGAGTATACCCCAGTTTGCATCATACCCACAAGCAGGGTTTGCTGGGAATATCACTCCTCGTTTGGCCAATGAGTTGAGGGTGTGATTGGGGTGTACAATCCAAGGTGATTATGATGCAAGTGTTCTACCACATGACTACCGAGAGTCATTGTTGGGAAGATCGATAGGCAATAGGATTCCAGGTTGAGGGTAAAGCTCCCCGATGAAATTCCAGGTTGAGGGTAAATTTCTCCATTGAAATTCCAAGGTCGAGGGTTTACTCCCTTGTGTGATGAGTTATCCTATTGCTCGGTATGGGTGGAAGCTATTGCTCCCTGTTGTGATTCCAGGTTGAGATGCACTCCCTGATGATATGCTCTCTAATGACGATCGATGATGATATTCCGGGTAGTAGCCTAATGCAGGAGCATGAGACATGGAGGGAAAATCTTCAAACTTATTCCAAAAATCCAAAAAAATCTACAGGCAAAGGAATGGGGTCTTTTAGCCAGCGATTTCCATGTTTTTTTAGTTTAAGATAATGATAGAATTAAGAATAAATCATGTTGTAATAATCACTTATGGATAAGCTATAACAAGCTTTATGCATAATTGCTTTAAATCGATGTAAAAGGCATGCTTTTGTATAGATAAGGACCGAGAGGGCTTATCTATTATTTATAAAATGAAATAGCGGGATGCTCTGAGTTAGAGAGTGCCTGGAAGCATTATCATCTAGAAAAAACCTCTCTCTGTGCATCTGATTGAATGGTTCTCTGTTGACTCATAATTATATGCGTGTATCAGTTTGATGCTTTCTTCTGAGTCTGAATATCAATGAATTAACCTCATTTCCAATAAATATTTTGGCTGAAGTCTTTAGATTGTGTTTTCCATTCATATCAGCGAGCCTGGCTCTTTAATTGCTTTAGTTGAGTTCTGCTGGTAAAACTTTGTTTTACACAGAGAAATCGAGAAATAATTAGCTGGAACAGAGTTTCGAACTTGAAGTTTTATTGCACAGAGACTATACTCTCGTCGAGTTCGAACCCTTTATCGCATCGCTAAGTGGAAGCGGGACAAAGCCGAACTGTTGGAACGCCAAACTCCAATAGCGCGACATTACCGGAGTCGAAACATTATAGGGAGGCTTTAATAACATATCTGGTTCGTGATTATTATTGCATCGCAAGATCAGAGCGGAGGAGCCTTGTATTAGGAGCGCTGAAATCGCCGATTGTGACCTCGAATAACACTACGTGTTATCGCGTCAGAAGTAGTAGCTTGAAAGGGCCGATATAAAGCGTCGATAGTGTTAATTGCGTTCAAATGCATAGTTTGAAATATAAAGCGCCGATAGTTAATTATTTAGAATTAACAATATAGTGATAATAAGGCTCGATAGTGTATTTCTGTTCCTTTGGAATGAAAAGCCCTCCGCCTTTGTATATTGTGTTTTAAACGCATTTTCACTTATTTTAAAGCAACGATAGTTTATCTTTATAATTTCTATAGGATTATAATCCCGATAGAGGAAAACAGGCCTATGAGGTGATTTGTGCCTAGTAATAAGGGTTGGGGTGATCAGAGGGAAAATTCATGAAGCAGTCAATCTAACATTAGATGACTGATATACCTGTTGAAGCAGAAAGAGGAATTCAGCCAGAAATTGAAGAAATTATATTAGGCTTCGGTCATTTGTCCATATCGCCTGCACCCAGGCCACCATTAGTGGTATCAGAGCAACCAACTGACATTGAATTAAATCTCAGAAGCAAGAGAAGGAAAGTTACTATGGCTTTCAGAGTTGGAAGAGGACGAGGATGTGGTGAAAGAGGGTGGCCTGTTTCAAACGTTGAAGTAATAGAAGCTGTGCAACAGATGCAAGCTAGATTGGATGCATTAACAACAGACAAAAATATAGATGATGGAGATGTTAGTGAACCTGAGGTTGAAGCTGCAGAGGAAGAAGCTGTAGCAGTTACCACTAAGATGAGATTCTTCCAGTCAGTGTTGAGATCCACAGTTAGGCCAAAGACCAAGGTTCCAATATATGAAGGAGGACTGAATCCAGAAGAATTGACAGACTGGATTAATGGTATGGAGAAATTCTTCGATTATGAAGAAACAAAAGATGAGAAGAAAGTCAAGTTTTCTATCACCAAATTTAAAGGCCATGCAACACTTTGGTGGGATGGTGTGCAGGCAGAAAGAAAGAGACTTGGCAAGCAACCTATCAAGAATTGGAGCAAAATCGTAACAAAGCTAAGAGGTAAGTTTTTACCAAGTAATTATCAGCAAACCTTGTTCAGACAGATGCATAATCTTAGACAGATGTCTTTGATAGTGAAAGAATACACAAAGGAATTCTACAAGGTAAGCATAAGAGTTGGAGAAGCCCAGGATATAGATGAGAAGGTGGCTAGATATGTGAATGGCCTTAGGATGGACATTCAAGATGAGATAAGTCTACTATCTCCTAAAATAATAGAGGAAGCTTATCAGATAGCACTGAAAGCTGAAGAAAAACTCATGAGGAAGCAGTCTACCAGAGGGAGAGGTACTTTTTGAGGAAGGGGAAGTCAAGGTGGTAGAGGGAGATCTACAGTACCTAAAGATGGAGCTAGCAGCAGCTCAACCCAGCATGCACCCACAGGAGGTGATGCAAGAGGTAGAGGGAGTTTTTCTAGAGGAAGAGGAGGCAGAGGAAGAGGAAGAGAAATAAGAAGTTACATATGTACACAGAGCTTTTGAGTGCCCAGAGAATGCAGGAACAAGCTAGAGGAATGTAATTGTTGCTCCAGTTGAGGGAGAAGCACCAGCAACAATAATGACAAAAGAAGAAAATATAACAGAGAGAGGAGAATCTTTGGTAGTTAATGAAGTTTTGCTCAAGCCAGCAAAGGAGATAGTTGAACCATCACAAAGAAAAACTTTATTCAGAACAGTGTGTAAAGTTCAAGGGAAATGTTGTCAGATGATCATTGATAGTGGCAGCACTGATAATTTGGTCTCTACAAAACTGGTGGAGAAATTGACACTGAAGACAATGAAACATCCAACACCTTACAAGGTGTCATGGTTGCAAAAGGGACATCAACTGTTAATGAATGAACAGTGTGAAGTGGAATTTCAGGTGGGCAAGTATAAAGATAAAATTGTATGTGATGTGATGCCAATAGCTGTGTGTCATATATTGCTTGGAAGACCTTGGCAATATGACAGAGGAGCCATGCATGATGGAAAAGAAACACCTACAAGTTTGGAAAGGATGGTGTCAATCATACGTTGCTGCCTCTGCAAGAAGAATATGTACTAGGAAAGCAGACTGATCCAAAAACTCTGTTACTAGGAGGAAAGGAATATTTGAAGCAGATTGAAGAGAATGATGTAAATTTTGCTCTAATTTGCAAGCCCAAGGTAATAATGACTTCTACTAAAATTTCTGATTTACCCATTGAAATTCAAGAAATGTTGGAGAAATATTGTGATATTATTGTTGATGATTTGACAAATGAGTTGCCACCCATTAGAAGAATTAGCCGTCATATAGATTTGATTCCTGGAGCAAGTCTACCTAACAAAGCAGCTTACAAAATGACTCCTACAAAAAATGAAGAGGTTAGAAAGCAGGTGCAAGAATTGCTTGACAAAGGGCTGATCAGAGAAAGCTTGAGTCCTTGTGTAGTGCCAACAGTGTTGAGTCCAAAGAAAGATGGAGGCTGGAGAATGTGTATAGATTCAAGAGCCATTAATAAAATCACAATCAGGTACAGATTTTCTTTACCTAGAATTGAAGATTTAATGGATTTCTTGAGTGGAACAAAGTATTTTTCAAAACTAGATCTTAAAAGTGGGTATCATCAGATAAGGATAAGAGAAGGGGATGAGTGGAAAACCACTTTTAAGACAAATGTGGGATTGTATGAGTGGAGAGTAATGCCTTTTGGGTTGTCAAATGCACCAAGTACGTTCATGATACTCATGAATGAAGTTTTTAAAGATTTTATTGGTAAATTTGTAATAATATATCTGGATGATATATTAGTTTACAGCAGGTTTAAGGAGGAGCACATAAGGCATCTGAATTATGTGTTACAAAGGCTACAACAGGAGAAATTATTGTTGAATTTGAAGAAGTGTTCATTCATGAAAGAGGAGCTAGTGTACTTGGTTTTGTTATTTCTGATGAAGGGCTGAAGATGGATTCAGAGAAGATCAAGGCAATCATGGAATCGCCTTCACCTAAAAGTGTTTTTGAGGTAAAAAGTTTTCATGGTCTTGCTAGCTTTTATAGAAAATTCATTAAGAATTTTAGTAAGATTAATGCACCTATTATTGAGACCATAAAGAAGGACAAACAACCATTTAGATGGACTGCTAAAGTAGAAAAAAAATTCATCTGTTAAAGAAGAAAATCACTAAAACGCCTATTTTGGTTTTACCTGATTTTAGTAAGCCTTTCCAAGTGAAGTGTGATGCCAGCGGAGAAGAAATTGGAGGTGTTTTAAGCCAGGAAGATAGACCTATAGCCTACTTTAGGGAAAAGATAAATGATTCCAAAAAAAATTATTCTTCTTATGATAAGGAGTTCTACGCAATTATACAGTCATTAAAAAAATGGAGGCATTATCTAATGTCAAAAGAATTTAACCTTTACTCAGATAACCATGCACTACAATATATTATGCAACAACCGAAGCTTAGCCAAAAACATGCCAAATTGGTGGAGTATCTTCAAGGTTTCCATTTTGTTTTGAAGCATATAAATGGCCAATCAAACAAAGTTGCAGATGCCTTAAGTAGGAGGAATGTATTATTTCAAGGGAGTCAAATCGAAGTGTTGGGTTTTGATTTTCTTAAAGAATTATATGAAACAGATCCAGATTTTAAAGAGGCATTTGAAGCTTGTAAAAATCCTGTTTTGATGGATAGGAGTAAATGGTTGGATTACTTCTTAAAAGATGCACTGTTATTTAAGAAAAATCAGTTATGCATACCAAACTGCTCAATGAGGGAGAATTTAATCAAAGAAAAACATAGTGGAGGACTTGCAGGACATTTTGGCACAGAGAACAGATTTTATTTCTGGTTGAAAATGAAATCTGAAGTGGAGAAGTATGTGAAAACTTTCAAAGTCTGTCAACATGCAAAGGGAAGGAGCCAGAACACAGGTTTGTATATTCCATTACCAATTCCAAATAGGCCTTGGGATATGGTAAGTATGGATTTTGTTTTGGGCTTACCAAAGACTCAAAGAGGTAATGATTCAATTTTTGTTGTAGTGGACAAATTTTCAAAAATGGCACACTTTATTCCATGTTATAAGACTAGTGATGCTTTTCACATTGCTAATTTGTTTTTTAAGGAGGTTGTACAATTGCATGGGTTGCCTAAGAGTATTGTCTCAGACAAGGATTCCAAATTTTTTGGACATTTCTGGAGGACATTATGGAAAAATCTAGGAACTAAATTAAGTTTCAGTTCTGCCCATTATCCACAAACTGATGGACACACTGAAGTTGTGAACAAGAGTTTAGGCAATTTTTTAAGGAGCCTTACTACAAAACATCCAGAGAAATGGGATCAAGTGTTAGCACAAGATGAATATGCATATAATGACTCACCTAACAGGGATACAGGACAGAGTCCATTCCGTATTGTTTATGGAATGCATCCAAGAGGAGTATTTGAGTTACGAAACTTGGGAAAAGAAGAGATGAAAAGTGAAAAGGGTGAAGATTTTTCTTTAGAAATGCAAACAATACATGAATGAGTGAAACAACAGCTACAGGATAGCAACATCAAGTACAAAACTAGAGCAAACATGAGAAGAAGAGAGGTGAACTTTGAAGTTGGAGATTTGGTTTTAGCACATCTTAGAAATGAGAGGTTTCCAAAGAGGGAGTATAACAAATTGAAGTTAAAAAAAAATTGGACCGTGCAGAGTGTTGAGAAAATTTTCTACAAATGCCTATGAGATTGAGTTATCTCCTGATGTTGGAATATCACCAATTTTTAATGTTGCAGACCTGTACAAGTATGAAGGTGAAACTGCAGATGATACAGCACAAGATTAAGAGACCCAAGAGATTGGCTGGGTAAAACAGTTACCCACAACAAAGAATTTGCAGCCAGAAAGAATTCTGGACAAGAAGGTGTTTAAGAAAACAAGGGGACAAGAATACTTCCAGTATTTGGTAAAATGGAAGGATCAGCCAACCACTGAAGCTACTTGGGTTACCAAAAACATGCTACAAAAACTAGGCAGTTCTGTAGATGAAATCATGGACAAGAGCCCATGAAGAATTTTGTACACAGAAGTCTAATGCAGGAGCATGAGACTTGGAGGGAAAATTTTCAAACTTATTCCAAAAATCCAAAAAAAACTTCAAGCAGAGGAGTGGGGTCCTTTAGCTAGCAATTTCCATGTTTTCTTAGTTTAAGATAAGGATAGAATTAAGAATAAATCATGTTGTAATAATCGCTTATGGATAACTTGTAACAAGCTTTATGCATAATTACTTTAAATCAATGTAAAAGGAATGCTTTTGTATAGATAAGGACCGAGAGGGCTTATCTATTATTTATAAAATGAAATAACGGGACGCTCTAAGTTAGAGAGTGCCCGGAAACATTATTATCTGGAAAAAACCTCTCTCTGTGCATCTGATTGAATGGTTCTTTATTGCTTGTAATTATATGCATGTATCAGTTTGATGGCTTTCTTCTGAGTCTGAATATCAATGAATTAACCTGATTTCCAATAAATATTTTGGTTGAAGTATTTAGATTGTGTTTTCCATTCATACCAACGAGCTTAACACTTTAATTTATTTAGTTGAGTTTAGCGGGTAAAACTCTATTTTACACAGAGAAATCGAGAAATACTTAGCCGGAACAGAGTTCCGAACTTGAAGTTTTATTGCACAGAGACTATACTCTCGTCGGGTTTGAACCCTTTATCGCATCACTGAGTGGGAGCAGGGTAGAGCCGAACCGTTGGAACGCTGAACTCCAATAGCGTGACACTACTGGAGCCGAAACATTATAGGGAGGCTTTAATAACATATCGGGTCCACAATTATTATCGCATCACAAGATCGGAGCGAAGGAGCCTTGTATTAGGAGCACTGAAGTCGCCGATTGCGACCTCCGATAACACTACGTGTTATCGCGTCGGACGTAGTAGCTTGAAAGGGCTGATATAAAGCGCTGATAGTGTTAATTGCGTTCAAACGCATAGTTTGAAATATAAAGCGTTGATAGTTAATTCTTTAGAATTAACAATATAATGATAATAAGGCCCGATAGTGTATTTTCGTTCCTTTGGAACGAAAGCCCTCTGCCTGTGTATATTGCGTTTTAAATGCATTTTCACTTGTTTTAAAGCAACAATAGTTTATCTTTATAATTTCTATGGGATTATAATATCGATAGAGGAAAATAGGCCTATGAGGTGATTTGAGCCTGATAACAAGGGTTGGGGTGACCAGAGGGAAAATTCATGAAGCAGTCAATCTAACATTAAATCACTGATACACCTGTTGAAGCAGAAAGGGGAATTCAACCAGAAATTGAAGAAATTATATCAGGCTTCGCCCGTTTGTCCATATCGCCTGCACCCAGGCCACCATAGCCCCTCAAAAGAGATTCCAGATAACAACCTGATGGATAGAGGGTGTAGGTTGAGCTCCCCTTCAGTAACAAATTCTTCTTCTTCTAGATTTGAGAATGTTTAGCATACGAGCAGAACAATCTAGATAAACGGAATAAGCAAAGGATAGATCGAGATGTACAATGATGATGTCTGATGATAAGACACTTGAGATGGACATGACATAATGACTACATGACAAAGGTGATCCATTATGATATGTGATGACACTTGAATATTCCATAATGGCATATTGATTGATGAACATATATTGGCAGGTGGAATTCTCCCTAGTTGAGAGAGAGTGTTAATTTTTGCAACTGCGGCAAAATTCCACATTGGACAGCTCAAAGGACAAAAATGATGATATCAATAGATTCCTCTTTTCGAGAGGACGAAACTTGACCTAAAGATCACCTAATTTGGTTAAGCAGAAGTTGAGTTATGGATTATTTTATTCATACATGTATTATGGAATGGGTGAGCCCTAACCACATGAGTAACTGCTTGGGTCAGTCTTAACCCCAAGTGAACCCTTAGGAAATCCTATAAATAAAAGAGAACTCATATCATTTGGACACATATTCTCTTCTCTTTTGTCTTAGTTCGCACAAGTTTGATGGAAGGAGTTCGCTCAAGGGTCCAAAATCATAGGCAAAAGGTTCGCTCTGGGTTAGGGTCTTCTGAATCTCAGTTGTTGACACAAAACATGGAATTATGGTCTCTGGACGCTGGCACATAAGCCTATGATAGCGACTATAGACCCTTGGTCATTGTCACAGAGGCTTATGGGAGCAACTATGCTTTAGAGACAGATCTGGAGTTATCAGTCCCTGGTTGCTCACACAGAGTGGTCCTGAGAGTGACCAAGACATCTCGATCGCTCGCACAACAATAATAAGGGAGAGACTCTGGGTTTTAGTTGCATTGTGCCACAATCGCACACATAAAGACTTCCTAAGAGCGACCCTGCAATCACAGTTGCTCGCATGCAATGACCGAGAGAGCAACCAAGAAGTTTTGGTTGCACACAGACAGTTGTGATAAGGATTACCCGAATTCAGATTTAGGGTTTGACATCTTGGCTTCAGTTGACTTCAGTGATATGGTATATTTGAGTTTCTCTCTATTGTTAGACATATCAACAGATCTGAAGTTTTGATTTGTTAGTTTCCGCTACAAACATATGTATTGGGCTCATATACATTAACAATAGTGCTTAGCAGTGTTTGACACAGTGACAACGCTATACAAAAGTTGACATCAGTTTGTGATAGCACATTACAACCATCAGTATGAGGGTTTTGATTCCTAACATGATTAGATATGTTTCATGGATATGATTATTGTTTTGCTACATAGATAAAGTTATGGATCATTGTACTCTCTTTCGCTGCATCATTTGATGACAATCTAAGAAGACGAAGATTGCAAGGATTTTCCCCATAGTGGGTTTTGTCTTGGTCTCAAACCAATCCTGGTGTCTCTATGTGTGTGCATGCTTTCTTCTACTGTTCCTTTTATATTTCGTTGCATTGATGATGATGTTGATGTTGTTTCTTTCTATATAATTGCATATGCTGATGTATAATGGTGTAGATTTGAATAATGTAATGATGATTATGGGGTGAACTTAATGTATTAATGATGAAATGCAACTATCATAGCAAAGAACAATGTCGCCCTATGAAAAAATAAAATATAGGAGGTGCCTATTGACACTAGAGTGCACCACCATCTTCACAAATAAAGATAGTCACAAAGACAATGAGCTGGGATTAGTGGTAGCACTAGCAAAGCACAAAAAAGTCTAGTTCCTCATTTTTTTTCTAGAAGACATCAAAGTCCAAGAATAATGCTAAGACTTTCTTTTAGAAGACATCAAAGTCCAATGCTAACCCTAAGGCCTTCTTCATATAAGAGAAAGAGTCATTTCGAAAGTCATTACCTTTCCTAGTACAAGGGGTAGAGGGAATTCTTAATTTATTTATCTGAATTTTAAAAATAATTTAGTATTGTTGTGATATATATTAGGACTCCAATATTGATATGTGATGCATCACAAAACATCTTATATATCTTATACATTAATTCTTTTTCTATATATATATATATTATATATATATATATATATAATATATATATATATATATATATATATATATATATATATTATATATTTTCCGAGTAAAGACTATTCTATTGATATTAAAAAACAAAAAGATATGTACAAAGAGGATTAAACCTCTGAGAGTGTCGTAGCCATCTCTCTGTCAAGAAAACTTTACAAAACTGATTGTTCCTTCTGCTCTGAAGAACGTTGAACATAGCCTGTAGAACTAGAGCAGACCTAGATGAATCTAGAAGTAAGCCTTACAGTACTGAAAAATTAGACTAAAAGCCAGATTACAAGATAGGGCATGACTGATAACTGGGCTTTTTAGCCAAGATTAGCAAAATCCCAGCCTCTGGTCGGCCGCAAGTTGGAGAAATTCTTGCCAAACAACTTGAAACTGAACCAAAAAAACTGGAAAACCAAAACAAAGTGGCTACCTTGAAGCTGCAAACGCTGTGCTGACACTTACTTGGGTTCACCAGGACCCTGTTCATTGTCCTTGTCCGGGGCGCGCTCCCAAGTAACCATCACTCCATCTTTGACCTCCATTGGATTTCCTCCCGGAGGGAGCTTGAGATACAGAATATTAGCATAGGTGTTATCTGGCTCACTTTCCATAATGTTCTCCTGAGACGAGGAACGCGGTGTTCTTGCCATGCCTTGAGACTCCCCTTCCATCCCCTCTGAAGGTGCATTAGTGATGTTTTCCTCCAGACGGCTCTGCGACGAATTGACCGATGGAGAAGGCGATTATTCCTTTGAAGCTGCCTCCGGGCTGACGAGTTCCTCCTCCTCTTCCGAGAAGATGACGGTAACCAAAGCTGAGATTAGCGGTTTGTTCAACCGGCTTTTGAATTTGAATCTGGCTGATTGCACCGAGTTATTTATTGAAGGACTAGACTCTTCAGAGGTCGGCGAGGAAGGTGAGGCTATGGCTAGCGGAGATATGCGTCTAGGAGCAGGGCTGCCTCGTCCTCCCGACCCTCCCCTAAGACCCGAATTGCGCCCACGTCTGGGAATTCCTCTGAGACGAGGAGCCATGTGCAAGTGCTTCTGCGGGATAAACAAGCTTGAAGACAGAGGGTGAAGAAACAAAGACTGAAAGCTAGAGAAAGGCCAGAGCGGAGACCAGACAGAAGAGGGTAAGACACCAACTCTGAACCCACCAGCAACTAACTCAACGACCCAACAATGCTTATCTGCCGCTGTATGAATCTAGTCCCTCACCCAGGCGACTACATCAGGTATGGAAACAAAAGAAGAACTCCAGATGGGTCTGAGAAGTCTAACACCAATTGTGAAGACAGAATTGGATTTCTTAGCGACTGCTTCCAA
The DNA here is from genome assembly GCA_000404065.3 of Pinus taeda. Taxonomy (NCBI): domain Eukaryota; kingdom Viridiplantae; phylum Streptophyta; class Pinopsida; order Pinales; family Pinaceae; genus Pinus; species Pinus taeda. The sequence goes on from APFE031403223.1 coordinate 320,632, forward strand.
CAGCCGAAAAAAAGTCCAGGGCGGCTTCACCTGAGGGCGATACAGTTTCCCCCGAGAGCAAGACAACCAGAGACCGCCCCTGTAGCAATCCTTAAGCAGATACAAGCAAGAGACTGCAACTTCCCCTGAGAGCGGGCTCGCATCAGGCCACCATAAAAGGACCAGAGTGACAGCCATCTGAACCTGTTTCGTCAACCAAATATCTCCCGTCTACGTACCGTGGGACTGCATCTGCAATAAATAACAATGAAGGCCTTTCACCTCATGCTGGTAGATAGACTTAGGCTCGCCCTCGTCCACCTGCCAGCTGCCGTCTACGCGTGGCTGCGTCTTAAATGCCATTAAACACTAATAAAATCACCCGCATCGGGGTATATTTATTTAGTATTATTGTTGTTTGAGATGTTTAAAATTTTGAAAAAATGAAAACTAATATTTTTTTAGATATTTCCATATCTTATTAGCAAATTATTTTCTAAACCTTCTATAATATATTTCTTAACATAACATTTATAACATTTCATCTTATCCTTATATTTCATTTAAAAAAACCATAATATTAAAAGAAATAAAAATATAAAGATGTTTCTTTCCATCCACACTATAAATACTAAAATTTCATATAAAAATTATTTAGCCTAGTGAAATCAGGAACTACCATATGAGAATCTCGCTTTTCAATTTTCAATACGACATTTCCAAAGAATGGAAACTCCTGATAGTACGGGAAAACCCCAGATCCAAGAAGAAACCCAATCCCCTTTTGCAACGAGTCAAAAGAAAGCGAAGGCAGCGGATGACAAGAAAGGACATGAATCTAATCCATCCCGACTTCCGAACACTCCTGCCATCAAGAGGCAATGAATGAGATTCCCTAGTAGAATCTAGCTTTTATAAATTTGGGCAAGGGCTAACCAGCGTTCCATAGGGCATTAAATGCCTTAGTACATCCATACTATTTAACAAAATAAGGAAAAAGTTTGAGCCCTTCAAAAGCATGTCTTGTCGCTATTTTTTAATTCTGTTGTGAATTTGGAAATCCTGAAAGCTATGAACTACCCCTGACTCTCTGAGGTTGGGGCTTACATGTATCGGAGATGCTCAGTTCTATCTCCCTTTCGCAGGAATTATACAGTAGCCTTTAGACAAATAAGATAATGGTTCGTTAATTACTACTTGAAATTAAAAATATATAAATAATATCGGATTACTTGTTTTGGAAGGTAATTTTACGTAATACCAACGATGATATAAAATAATTATTTTATTTCTTAAAACAAAATAAATAAAATTTCTCTAGAAAGATCCCTGACCTTTGATTCCTTTTATGACTTAAACGGCTCTATTCTAAAAATAAACCAGTATAATATCAGCCATCACTTTACAAACAAACCAGTACAATATCAGCCATCACTTTAAAAAGAATTTTCCTTATGTAAAATGAAAATGAAATCTGATATTAATATATAATTTTGTATAATAACAATCAGGTATGTTAAAATGGTCAAATTTTGTAATTCTCATGCATAATGAAAATAGAAAAATGATTTAGGATTTAAAACTTATTGCCAATGATGAAACTCTATTTTCTTGGTCCCTACTCTATGATCTTTACCGGCTCAAAAGTGGTATAAAAAGTCAAAGTGAATCAGTTCACCTGAAATTTTCAAAATAGAGAGAGATCTCCCTAAATTTAACCAAAAAGGTACATCGCATAACACTAACACACAAAGAAAAAAAGGATTATAGGCAAACATAAAAATATCACTGAACTTTTTCTTTTAATTATTCAATGAACCTGAGTTTTTTCTCTTAATTCTTTCACGGTGGTGCTAGAAATCAAAATGGCCTGAACTGAACTTTTTTCCTTAATTCTTGAGTGTAGAGTTATAATTTTTAGAATATAAATTTCTGTGATTCATAATGTTATAAGAGAATACTTTGGATAAAAAATCCACAACGACAAAAATTAAGATATGAAGATGTAATTTAACAGAAGTATTCTCTCGCAGCAAAACTATAAATCAAAATAGCAGCAGGAATTTCAGCAGGAAGACCGTTATAAGAGAATACTTCGGATAAAAATCCACAACAAAAATTAAGACGTTAAGATGTAATTTAAGAGAAGTATTCTCTCCTAGCAAAACTATAAATCAAAATAGCAGCAGGAATTTTAGCAGGAAGACTTCGGTTTAGCAAATCTCAAAGTTCAACTTTCATGGCTGAAATGCTTTTTCATTTTTGACCTTTTAAGAAAGGATTGTACAAATTACCTGCAGGAGCGTGCCACTTCGAGAAGTCCGCGAGTGGAAAACCCCGAACACTTCTCCAGCTTAAGCACTTGCAGAATGTGGCCGCGGCCGCGAGACAGAACCCTGAGATCCTCATCCGCAACGATCATTCTACGCAAATGAAGAGCCTTTAAGCAGAGAAATGTCTCGGAAATCTTGTTAATCCATGGCTCCGCATATCCACCCCAGTCCGGAGGAATCAAATTGAACATGGCAGCCCTGGGCTTCCCTTTCAATTTCAGAGACTCAACCCTGGAAAACCGCGCGCTTAGATCCGAAGGGCTTATGCTGTAACAGAACGCTATGGTAACGTGCTTGCGCGTTAGACCATCTACGTGGTACCACCGCTTGCAGACCAGGGAAACCGCGCTACGATCCTGGGGTTCCTCAAGGTATCCCATCACGCATTCCAGAACCTCGTCCGGAATCCCACTGCTGCCCGAGGTCCTCCTCGGCTGCTGCATTCTTCTTCGTCTTCTAGGAATTTGTTTGCTTGACACGACGAGAATCCAACTCCGGACCAAGCGCTTTAAACCGCGTAAGTTTCAAATTAGGGTAGTTCCTGACTTAGCAGGATTCGATATGAGGGCCTCTGGATCATTATTGAGGCTTGCTTTTATGTCAACTCCAGTGGGCAGTACAGTGTCTTTCCTGCATCTGGTTTTTTGGTATTTTTGTATTATGCAACTCAATTTTTTTTCCCACTTTTGTGTTTGATGTTGTTTTTTCTCCTGTCTATTCCGTCGTTGTCTCTCTCCTTTGTCCGTCTGATATTTTGTCAGAGGCCATTGCTTCCGTCATTTCTCATATTTTTGTCCAATCAGATCAGCCCACTGTGAGGATAAGGGTTCACGAAATTCAACATTTAAAAGAATCGCACGATAGATTTTCTGATTTGCCAATCACCCGGTGGCCTGCCTTGCCTACATAAGTCACTGGCCGGGCCGCTATTTTCACAGTGACCTGTCTTAAATTTGTGTTCGCATTTAGCTACAAATTAGCATCTCGGAGACCTGCGGAGATAATAGTGCCGTAAAGGGGCGAAACTTCTTGTCATTATATCACCTCGCTCCTGTCCATTTAGATCCCTTCTCACTGTATACGTGCCACGTGGTTGAACGAAGACCTATCCCTTTTAAATCAATTTCGACAGTGACCTGTCTTAAATTTGTGTTCGCATTTAGCTACAAATTACAAATTAGCATCTCGGAGACCTGCGGAGATAATATTGCCGTAAAAGGGGCGAAACTTCTTGTCATTATATCACCTCGCTCCTGTCCATTTAGATCCCTTCTCACTGTATAGGTGCCACGTGGTTGAACGAAGACCTATCCCTTTTAAATCAATTTCGATACATTGAAATCCAAAATGTTACTTTTGTATTAATGGAACCTCTCCTATGCTGTAGGATCTGTGCCTTTATCTATGGTAAAAAAATCTTAACCAAACAAAATCGACAACAATGAAAACCCATCACACAATTAGTTTTATATATAGAATAATTATGAAAATTTATTTAATATATCTATATATAAATAAGGTTGTTTGGGTTCGAAGTATCTCTTAAAATTGTTTTTGTTTGGCTAAGAGTTTGTCTTCTTAGGACTTAAGGAAATAGGTTGGGTTCAAGACCCAAAGGCATCTTGCAATAGTGAAAACTGGTAATTCCAGGTAGCATGGTTATTTTTGAATAACCCTCATGTGTTAACTTACATTCACTAACAACAACAAGTAATAATTCCTACATTCACTAACAACAACAAGTGATAACTATCACACTGTAATTATGATAGATTTTCCCACTCTAATAAAAACATATATAAATAAATGATTTACCCCATACATACATATATATATATATATATTATAAATAATTTATTTTATTACCACATTTAATTTATTATATATAAATTATATATACCTAAACTATCAAAATAATATACAAAACGATGTATAAATAGATGTTTTACCTATGATATATGTAATTTCTTTTTAAAAATATAAATAATGTATTTTAATACAACATTAATTTATTATATAGAAATATATATACTATAAACTATCAAAATAATACAAATATAATATAGTCCAGTAAGAAAAATTATTATAAAACTTTTGTTAGAAAATTTTGAACATGAGATTAATATCAATATATAAATGAGTTTGGTCCGGGTTTGGAGGTATATTTTAAAATTATTTAATATATCAATATATAAATGAGTTTTGTTTGGTTTGGTCGGGTTTGGAGTATATTTTAAAATTATTTAATATATCAATATATAAATGAGGTTGTTTGGGTTTGGAGTATTTCCTAAAGTTGCTTTTGTTTGGTTAAGAGTTTGTCTTCTTAAAACTTAAAGAAATAGGTTAATGGTCCAAGATCTAAAGACATCTTGCAAGAGTGAAAGTTGGTTCTAAGTGGCATGGTTATCTTTGACAAGTGATAATTGTCCCCACCATTATTTAGACAAGTGAGTTATGATAAATTTTCTCATTATAGAAAAAAGCTCATATATAAATAATTTTCTAATAATTTTCCACAATTATTAAGATTCAATACCATGATAAAATTTATAAATCTGCAAACTTTATCTTTCATATGTTAAATATCTTTTTAACTTTAATTAATATGTTTGTTAGGTTAGGAGTGATGAAAAAATAATGTAAAATATTGTCATCAAAATTATGTAAAACTGGATGAGTTAACACTCTATATTTTAAACCATTTCATCTTCACAATTAACTTCCGTTCTCCATAAAATTGAATTTAAAATAGTGTATAATTAATTGTCTACCTCTGCAACTACCTTTAACCCTTGTGGACATATAAGTTTTTTAATAATTTATATACCAACAAAATAACCCTTCTGGACATATAAGTTTTTTTAATAATTTATGTACAAACAAAATACACCTTTCACATATGGATCAGTCAAACTTCAAGCAGACAATAAGGCGACAAGGTTGTACTTCAAAATTCATCGAGTTAAATGATTCTCCAGGTCACGAGATAAATTTGTCCTTTAAATTCTACTTAGTTAAACGATTCTATATGTCAAGAGAATTTACCATTAGCACGTGCAAACAAAGCGTTCAATATATCGTCGCTAGACCATGGTATAATGGGATGAGCCGCGGCCCTGCTCTGATTGAGGAAAGTCGCTTTAAGCCCATCACGCTAAGACGTGGAATTAGCATGGGCCCACGCCGATGAGTCGTCATTTTTTTTAGCCCATAGGTAGTGAGATGTTTTTTGATAGCTGAGGGCTAGCTAGATGTTTTTATACTTTTAAAGCTCATCATTATTAAATTAGGGCACGTTATACTTTGTTATGGTAATTCCATCCTGTCACTAGGGAAACGAGAGCATAGAGCATAAGGTGGTCCTTCTATGCGCGTTTTAGTTAGATATGCTACAAATGCGTTTAGTTTGATTCCGGCCAATCAAAAAGTATTGAAACACATTTTTTTATCCCAGGCCCTCCGAGCATATATACATTAAACAATGTTAAGCAAGAAAATATAACATTCTTAAGGATAATTTTTCATTTGAGCTGAAATTATAGATGTGAATTGCATTAAATTGTGTATATAAAGAGAGGTGAATTTTATAATTGGCTAAGTGATAGGTGAGCTTTAATTTTTTTTTTTTTAAAAATCAAATTTTTTTTTAATGCATTTTCAATGTTGAACATTAGTTTTAAATTATTAGTATAAAAAATTTGGCTAATGTATTCCCTCCACCAGTGCTAAGGCTATATAGCCAGAGGAAATGCGTTAGCTTCTCTGCTCTTCCATCTTTATGGTCTTGTCATATGTCAACGTCTCTACAATGGCTTTGACAAGCTCTAAAATCTGGTTTTCGAAATACCTCATGTCTGCATTTATGTTAATGTCGAGTATTGAATGCTCTACAACTAGATGTATGTTGATCGTTGGCCATATGTTTATTGTTCGTCAATGGGGAGAGCCTGCTACATTCATGATTCAACGCAGTAAAAGTGGATTCAATAACCGATGCAAACATCGTTGTTGAGTCCTTACTCAACTGCCACCATAAGCTTTGTAATTGATTTTCATGCCGAAAAATTAATAAATATATGAGCGAACGAATGCCACAACACCATAACATGTGACATCATATATAAATGACACATCTCCCTACACTATAAATGTAGGCGACTCATATTTCCAACTCTATAGCAAAGTAAATGCAGCCTGACATGCGAGGCAAATAGCGCTCGCCCTCTCTCTCCACAGCACGTGAATCGAGATAGCAGCGTGGAGAGAGGGCGCGAGCGCTATTTGCCTCACATGTCAGGCTGCATTTACTTTGCTATAGAGGTGGAAATAGGAATTTCCATAAATGTATACGCTTAAGCATAAACACAAATCTAAAAAAATTGTAATTATTAGTACATGGTTTGGAATATTTAATTTTATTTCACATATGATAATATTTGTAAAATCACTCACCCCTCATATAATTTTATAATATTTGTAACATCATCCATGTGTCATGTAAGTGTTGATTATAAATTCTGTTATGTAATTATGTAATAAGAATGGACCCTTTTCAATCCCCAAAACATGGTTGGTGGAAAAATCACCCACCCCTCATATAATTTTATAATATTTGTAACATCATCCATGTGTCATGTAAGTGTTGATTATAAATTCTGTTATGTAATTATGTAATAAGAATGGATCCTTTTCAATCCCCAAAACATGGTTGGTGGAAGGAAGTGGGTAGGGAAATGGATTCTTACCATATAAAGTAAAAAAAAATATTATAATATTTGTAATTAATTTTTTTTTAAGTTTATTAAGATGAGTGGAATCATCTAATTTTGATTAAAAATTTCAAAACATTTAATAGTTAGACAACATCATTTTTAGCTATAACAACTTAATATTTACTTATTTCATCTTTATGGGCTTAGTAGATTAGGAATTAAGATAAATTTAGATTAGTACATTATTATTTTGTGTAGTAATTATTATATTTTTATTATTGTAATTTATGTACAATGTTACATTTTGATTTTTGTATCAAATATATTTTTTATTTTTTATTAAATTAAATTATTATATAAAATAGTTTTTTTTTTAATATTATTATTTTATTGTTTTTTAATGGGTTGATTCTCACACAATAAACAAAAGTCACTTAAGACAATGTGCAAAAAAAACAAAAAAATAACATTGTCACATTCTTTTGTTTTCTAGAATTTATATTATATAATATATTATTTTAATTAAAAATTAATATAAAAAAGTTTATATTATTTTTTTATATTTAAAAATTATAATTAAAATAAATTAATAATAATTTTAATAATAAAAATCAAATTTTAAAATAAATAGATAACAATTTTAATAAATAAAAAATAAAAAACTAATGCATTCACATTCATGAAAAAGAATATCACACAGAACGATAAAAGTGCAAGGAATACACGATAATGCCCTACTATGCTCATCTTAGTGTCAAAGCTCGATAAGAAAAGCTGAGCAAGGATGTCGAACCCATGGAGTAGGATCTATTTCAGACTTCATGCTCAGCTAAAGAGAATGTTTTTCGATTATAGTTTACTTCTATCCAAAAGATTTAGTTTGTTATCGATGTAAAATAATTTTAAGTTTGGTTTTTTTTTTTTTTACAAGGAAGAATTACATGTATTATTTTTTATTGAATATGTAATATTTAATTGGGTTGTTATTGGAATTCATATGACTGTTATTATTTAAATTATATTTAAAAAAATATTTAATAGATTATATTATATATTATAAAACAGTAAATTGTTTTAAGGGTTAGATTTAGTGGTATAGAGTTAGACGTAAAGTTTTTTTAATATGGTTATTAATTTTTGTTGATTATAAGTTTGATTTTTTTATTAGGATGAGGCATTGTATTCAAGGTAGACGATTGAAAGGATCACGAGGCATAGAATAAATTGTAATAAAATATATTGTTAAGTCTTAAAAACTTCATAGCAAAAATCCAATCATATTAAAAACTGTATAATCAAAACTAAATACAATCCCAACTTAAATACCCTTAGATACCGGTTTTTCGAACTAAAAATTAAACATTTATATTCATCTCAAGATTCTCGACAACTTATTGAAGAAAAAATAAATAAACACAAACTTAAAAATTATTTTACAACTTTATATTATTTTGAAACACTCTTTCGCTCGTGCTTAATTTTATAATTGTGCATATAAAATATAATTGTGTATATAAAAGATACTTAAATTGAGGAAATATTTCAATAGATTCTATATTATTACTTATAAAATTTATTATATTATTTTATTTTAGAAAATCGTATTATTATTAATTTTTTTTTTTATATTATTTATATTTTTATTTAAATCGTTATTATATTAATTTATTATATATTATCATAGTGATATTTCATATGTAATAATATAGAAAATCTTATAACTATACAAGGGATATTCATACGTAAATGATTTTTATAATATTTAGAAATGCTTTTTTCTGTGAACAATAATTTGAGTTTCATATAATAGTGGATTTTAGAACTAAGGGAAATATAACTTTTAGGCAGTCATTTCGTCTATGCAGTTGTTAAAGTATAAAATTACTTTATTGCTGTAGTTTAATAAAGTTTTTTATTTATTAATAAAACTATATTATTAATTATAATTTATATAATATGAAAAATGTTTATTATTTTGATTTTAAAAAAATATTTGTATGTGGATATTTTTTTAAAATCGTATTATTTTATTATTAGGTTTATATTTATTCACATTTTTTATCAGGTTGATAAAGTTACTTTTGTTAATTTTTAATATTTTAATTTATATATTATATAGTCATTAAAAATAATAATTTTTGTAAATATAGAAAATTATTTTGTGATTTATTTTAAGTTTACATGTGTATATCGTTTTATAAAAATTATTTGATTAATATTTTTATTTTTTATATCATCAACTTATATATATATATAGATTTTGTTCAAAGGTACGAGAGTTATAATTTTTTTAATGCTTAATATTGAGTTGACTAGTGTTTCTTTTAAAACAAAATATCTAGTTAATTTTAATTAAAAACATTATAAAATATCAAGAATTTCACTCTTAGTGTGTTTCTTTTGTTTGTTGTTTATATTACAATTAGTATAAGCATCAATGGTTGACTAACTAACTTACAGGAACTAAAATGGCTAACAATGGTGGATTGATATTACAACCCACTATGGAAAAGTAACTGAAAGTAAAAATTAAATTACTTCCGAATAAGAGTAATGTAAAGCTAATATGTGATGTAGGTAGTGATTGTGGTGAAGGCGATGAAGGCATGAACAAATGCACCAATACATTGTTCCACAGGCGACACTCCATAGACAAGTAACAATACTTGTTGCTTGTCCCACAAAATTTCAGTCTTACTTCCATATAATGTATTCCACGGTGGGAGGGGGAAACCCCTTCTTCTGTAATGCACTAGGTGGAAGGCTTTTCCACAATGGAACGAAATCAACAGCTGAAGAAACACAGTAGAATCAACCCAATTACCGATCTTAGGGGACTAGTGGAAAAAGGGTATGAAGGGACAATGTATCTCCAAAGCGCCCAAGACACTAGATTCGATATTCTGACAAAAGTGTTCGATGACCACATAAAGCACATGAGAGATCATGCTTTCATATGCAAATTAATAGGAATATGGCCAATGGAAAAGGATCTAGAACAATGGATACAACAAAATTGGAAACCAAGAGGAGAAATTGACCTCAAATTAGGACCAAAATGATGTTTTACAGTCATATTCTCCAACCTCAAAGATAAAGCTAGGATCTTCGAGGGAGGTCCGTATTTTTACAATAATTTAGGCCTCTACATTAGACATCGGGAGGCCTGCTTCAATGTTGATAAAGACGAAGTCACTGAGGTGTTAGTTTGGGTTAGACTATATTCCCTACTAGTGGACTTCTAGATACCTGAAATCCTTGAAGGAATTGGACAAGCACTAGGGCACTTTGTAAACCTATCAGAGATAACTATGAGGGGAAAAATATGTCATATGCTCGGTTATGTGTCTATGTCAACATCCCTCAACCCTTACCAGACTCTATTGAGCTCGATTACCAGGGAGAAGTTTGGAAACAACCTCTAGATTATGAACATGTCCCATTTAGATGTCATATATGCCATGAACATGATCACCTAATCCGAGAATTCCCTTGGAGAAGAAAGGAAAAAACTGTAGGAGGTCTAGCTTCAACAAATTGTTTTACCATAGTACAATCCAAAAGACAAATAATAGAAATTGTCCCTTCAATACCCAAAGGATAATGGAGGGAAAAACCCCATTCTTTGCCTTAGATGAAATTGATGAAGATATACAAAGAGGGGAGAATAATAAAATGGAAATCCTTCAACCATAATCATCTCAAGATCAAAATGGGTTGAAACTTAAAATAGAGGAGGAAGAAACCATTCTAGCATGCTTTTATTTTAACTCACTGCCAGGTTTCTATGAGTTGGCTCCATTGTTGAATAAGAAAGAAATCAATCTCTTCGAAGAGGAGAAAGTGTTAGTTTCCTTGGTTAATGACTGGGCTCATAAAGATTTGGGAGATTTAAGTTTAGAAAATAGAGAATTGTATGCAAGCACTTACCTCCGTTGGAAAACAAAGTGGTGAGACCTCTTAAATGAGAAAATTTCTCAAGCTTTTTAGATTTTAAGGAAAAAGGGAAAGAAATAATCAACAAAGAATTCAAGAAAAAAGATAACAAACCAAAAAAAGAAGCTAGGAAAAAAAGTCGTCAAAACCAGGTAAGTCAGGATACATTAGTTGTTTCGATGGATATCCCATCTACTTTACCTGACATTACAATATGAAGATATTGTCTTGGAATATTAGAAGGCTTAATAACATAGGGAAACAATGTCATCTTAGGGATCGAATTAGTAAAGAGAACCCAACTATTCTCATTTTACAAGAAACCAAGTTAACATGAGATAACATGTCCAAAATTGCGGGCTTGTGCTGGAAAGGCTATGCGATGATGTCTTTGGATGCAAAATGAAATGTCGAAGGTTTAGCTATATGGTGAACCCCCAACGAAAAAGTTTTCAAAGAATGGTGGGCTACAAATATAACACTCATAAGAATATTTTGTGATGTAGGAACATCAACAAGTGTATTCCTATCAGCAGTTTATGGGCCGACAAGCATGAAAGATAAATTGGCTTTCTTGCAACAATTATATAATACCAAACACCTCATAGGAAACTCCTTCTAGGCGGTGGGAGGTGATTTTAACGTCATCTGAATGTTTGAGGAGAAAAAAGGTGGTGTATGTCGTCTAGATCAAAACTCAATGGATTTCAATGATTGTATAGAAAATCTCCACCTTATAGAAATTCACACTAACAACGATATCCATATTTGGAATAATTGTAGAGTAGGTTCAAAACATATTGCTTGTCAACTCAACCACTTTCTACTCTCTAAGGAAATAAGGCAAAAGGATATCTATGTTGAAACTTCAATTCTGCCTTGTATGGGATCCGATCATTGGCCCATTAGATTAGAAATTGACTTGAAAGAAGCTCCTCCTAATCGACCTTTTAGATTCGAGATTTTTTGGTTCCATGATACTACCTTTGTGGAATCCCTTTGAAAATGGTGGATGGAAATCAAAGAAAAAGGTGTTAATAAAATGCATATGTTTTAGCTCAAATTAAGAGCTTTAAAACAAAAGATTAAATCTTGGAATAAACAAGTCTTCGGTAACATATTCATGGCGAAAAAATAATTGGAGGAAAAAATATATAGCATCCAATACAAAATCATTCTAGAAGGTTGGTCTGAGACGTTAGCAATTGTGGAAGCTGAGACCTTACAAAAATTAGAGAGTAGAAGACAACATGAAGAGATATTGTGGAAACAAAAGTCGTGTGTCTAATGGATAACCTCTAAGTTTTTACATAATGCTATGTTACAAAGGAGACATCACAATATAATTTTTTCCCTAACAGTTCAGGATGGGGAAAGGAATCTCAAGCACTAAGAAATAGAAAAAGAATTGGTTCATCATTTCCAAAATTTATTAACAGAGAAAAAAAGGGATCATACATCTGCTATAGAAACAGTGCTTCAGTATATCCCAAGAAAGATTAACCGAGCTTAGAATATAGTGTTGTTGATCCCTATCCCCTTGGTTGAAGTTGAGATAGTGGTGATGAGTATGACAATGAACAAAGCACCTAGTTAGGATGGTTTCACAACAGACTTTTTCCAAAAGTGTTGGGATTTTTTGGGAAAGAATTCAGGAACTAGTGGAAGAATCTAGGTTGAGTAATTTTTTACACCCATCCCTCAATACAACTTTTCTTACTTTAGTCCCCAAGATCGCCCATTTTGAGAAACCAAAAGGCTTTTGACCTATAGCTCTTTGTAATGTTTTCTACAAGATCATTTCTTTTGTATTGGCAAATCGATTGATACCATTCCTCCCTTCTCTTATATCCCCTGTTCAAACTGGATTTGTAGAAGGAAGGCAGATCTCTGATAGAGTCATCGTGGTTTAGGAAATATATATTCTCTGAGGTCATCCAAACGATTAGGTATGTTTACTAAATTGGATCTATCCAAAGCATATGATCGAGTAAGTTGGACATATTTGTTCTAGATTTTAAATGCCTAAGGATTCTCCCAACAATTGTTATCTTGGGTGTTCTCTCTCATTTCAATGGTATCCTTCTCTATATTGGTTAATGGATCTCCTCGCAAACATTCAAATCGTCAAGGGGCATAACACAAGGAGAATATTTGTCACCATTCCTTTTCATTATAGCAATGGAAAGACTTGGCCAACTATTTCATAAAGCTGGCAAGAGTGTTTTCATATATGGGCTTTGATTGTATAGCGCAGACCTTTCGATCACTAATTTATAGTTCGTAGATGATGATATATTATTTGGGCTTCCTACCACCAAAGAGTTGAAAATAATAGGAGTAATTTTAGAAAATTTTATGGAGGCATTAGGCATGGAGGTCAATAAGGATAAAAAACAAATCTTTTATTTTATCTGCCCAAAGATGGTCTAAACGCACTTAGGAAAATTGATAGGCTATACTAGAGGTCAACTACCCGTCAAATATTTAGGTGTTCATCTCGTAATATTTTATAACTGAATTTACACATGGGAAGCTCTTCTGGAAAGGACAAGGCACAAAGTCAACAATTGGGCCTTCTAGGCATTGAATTTTCCAAGTTGCCTAGTCCTTACTAAAGTAATACTCTAAGCTATACCCAATTACCAACTTTCTGTAATGTCAATTCCATAAGTGTCAAATCAGTTGAAACCAATCTGGATTAATTTTTTATGGAAGGGTTATGCAAATAAGTGAAAATAGGTGTTAGTGGGATGACATAAGCTATCAAATCTGAAGCTACAAGGAGGATTAGGTCTATGTGATCCTATCCATATTAATAAAGTGTATGCTATGAAATTGTGGTGGTTGTGGGTGCAAGGAGGATCACAACTATGGAAATAGATTTGGTCCCAAAAACACCTATCTCTTTCCTTCCCAGCTGAGCAATTGCATTTTAATGCCAACATAAGAGGATCTGGGATTTGGAATTGGGCCCTTTAGACAAAAGAATTACTTCAACAACATGCATTTTTGGAAATAAAAAAAAGGAATGATGGCTAATTTTTGGGGGGGCTTGTGGAACCTGTTGTCACTCCTAGAGATAGTCTCTGGGTTGATAGGAGACCAGTGCCTAGGATATCCTAATTAGTTCTACTGAATTTGTCTTAAGGACTTGTAGCACCATATTTTTGCATGTAATTCAAATAAGATTGATTCATAACCATTCATAAAGATACATTGTATGAACCAACACACACGCAGGAATCCACAGGAAATGATCCTTGATGGGTGGTAGTCAAATCAGATTGAGAGCTTGTAGCAAATTAGTTGTTAAGACAGATGTAATTGTAGAAGACAATAGAGGAGAAATCCATCATATAGAGCTTAAACCTTAAGAATTTTGTATATATGAATTTAGAGAGAAACGAGAGAAAGGAAATGTTTATGGAATACTAAGATACATGGAGCGCTTTTTAAAGACTTAATTTCCACATCCACACACACATTATCCATCAATAACTTGATCGAAATGAATCTGCATCTAATGAGAAATATATCTGGCAGCTACTTGGAAGGAAATATAAGAAGAATATTCAACATATATGAAAACAAAAAGGGATATGAACAAACTACAATCCAATAAGTTGGAATCACCAAAAATATCGCATTAATTTTCTGAGAAACATACATACATCGAGATTCATAACATTGTCTTCATGAAACCAGGAAAAGGTCCTTTACAAGAGTTCTTTCCAAAAACTATGAATCCTCTTTAAGTGTTTCTTCCCTCTTTTTATAAGGAGAGGGGGAGTTTTAAAAACAATTACAAAATATCTTAGCTGAGCTCCAGTTGTTTGATCGACTAGTTGTCTTAGTGTGGGAAGGTTCTGCTACCCAAATCATTACAAAAGATTCAATTCCTTTCTTGAAAATGAAAAAATTACAGAAGAATAAAAATAAGAAAAATTGAATGATGGTTAAGGAAAGTATCTCCATGCCATTCTTGTGATGGCTTCTGATCAGACCACGTCTTTGCCATGGTGTCCCTCTTAAGTTACTCAACTGGTTCACCTGTTACTTTCGCATTAACTACTTGAATTCCCCACTTTTTGGAGTTGGGGGCGATCAATTGTGGTGGCCTTAGTGGTGTTCTAGAATCATAACTACTGACTCATCCATATTTTAACTCTTTTGCATTACACTATCGGAACCCAATATGTCTTGTAATATTACCATAGTGCTATATAGAATCTTCAACTCTTCAAAACTTTATTTTTAAAGACATTATGAAAACATAGAGTTCTGATGTTCTTAACCTTCGATATGCCGACCTCTGATATGATGTCATCACTCCATGTGGCACCTCATGAGTGGTGACACATGTCATCCATATTTGTCCCCATAGGCCTCCAAAAATACCAAAATTGCTTGCCACGTGTTCTATCATACCGCCACGTCATGTTGACATCATATGCCACTGTAACTTTATTGGAACCAATCATATGTTGCCATGTGTCTCACTAGAGGAGAGAGAAAAAGGCCCTGTCAACCTTTGGTTCCTTCGTTAATCCTTTATCAACATTCCCCGATGCCTTCTAATATTATCGACACTTTATGATATCACAACTTTTTAAAGGTTCTCACTTTAAGAAGTTTTTATTTTGTGATACGTCGATGTTTTGATGTGTTGATGCTCCTCCAACCTTTGATACAGCCTGCTTCGATGTATCAGACCTCCGATATTCCTCTATCATGATGTGTTGGACCTCTGATGTCATGATGCATCAATATGTCGGACCTCCAATATTGCGATCTTCGATATTCCTTCCTTCCTAAGGCTTCAAATCCTTGAAACTTCAGCAGACCATATCTTTTGATCGAGGAGTCCATTTTTGGACTTCCACATATCATTGGAAAGCTTGTTCATAACACTTTACAATGGAGAGGGTCCAATCTAGGCTTTGAGTCCTTTTGCTACTTGGAAGATGACTGCAAATGTCTCTTCTCTTTTGCACTCTTTTGACATAATTTGGCACCATTCAAACAATTTTGCACTAAGTGACAACATTGGCTCCAATTGGGACAATGCCTTGCTCGCAAGGTGTTGAGAACTTGCAAACTAGTAGCCTTCTATCCATTGGGCATGGCATCATTTTATTCAAATATATAAAAACAAAAATAGAAACATAAAGAACTGAAAGTATTACTGATATTTTATAGTGGCTCACCTGTATGTACAATGTGTGAGAAATGGACCTCTTAGTGCTAGAAGTAAAGCTTGAGGAATTGCCCATTTACAAGCAGCTCAAGCACTTCACCCTCCAAGTTTTCCAGCAAGAAAGTATTGTTTCCCTTTTCCTCAGTAATCATGAATGGTCCAAACCATAAGGGAATCAAATTTGTCATGTTTCCCTTTGTCTTCTCTTCTTACATCCCATCTCAAAACTAGATCTACTGGTTGGAGAGGTTTGTCCTTAGCCTCCTTATCGAACGAAGATTTCATTTTCTGCTGGTAGATGATTAATTTGTGATTTACCTGCTCTTTGTTCTCCTGGAGGTCCACTAGTTGATTTATCCTTCGAGTCAGGGAGTTTGGTTCTTCTTCCACATCTTGTAATATTTTGGTAACCAGTATGGTGAATTGTATAGGAAATATAACTGCTTTCCCATAGACCAACTCAAAAAGGATATTTCCCCGTGGCTCTTTTAGGAGTGACATGTTAGCCCATAGGACAAATTTTAGTTGGGAGTCCCAATTTATCTGGTTTTATGCAATTTTTATCTTCAAGATACTTACTACTGTTTTGTTGGAAGACTCAGATAGTCCATTTCCATGTGGATAATAGGTAGTAAAGTGGCTAACCGTAATGTTGAATTTCTAACAAAAGCTGATAAATTTTGTGGACTTAAAAACCTAAGCATTATCAGTCACAATTTTCATAGGACACCCAAACCTGGCTAGGATATTTTCCTCCAAATATTTTATGACCACAGTGTTAGTTACACTTTGGGCTGGGATTGGTTCCACCCATTTTGTGAAATATTCTGTGGCTGTGAGTATCCACTTATGTTGGCTGTTGGAAGGGAGGTGTATCTCTCCAATAAAGTCTAGTCCCCATTGCCTGAAAGGATCTTCTATACAAACATGGATTAATGGGAGTGGGGCTAATTTTTGCTTCTTGGCGAACATTTGACACTGCTGGCAGGCCCAAACACAAGAATGAACTTCTTTGAATAGTTTAGGCCAATAGAATCCTTCTTTCAATATCTTATGTGCGGTAGTCTTCCAGTTGTAGTGTCCCCTACAAACGTAACTATGGAAATCATCAATTACCCTTTGAGTTTTTGTTTCTACCAAACACAAAAGTAGTATTCTAACTGGGTATTTCCAATACAATTTCCCATTGGATATAATAAACTTTTTGCCTTGTAATCTTAATGTTATATACTTGGATTTATCCATCTTCACTGGGCACCTTAAGAATAACAGATGGTGGATGACATCTTTATACCAGGCAGATGTTTCGTATTTGATATGAATTTTTTGGATCAATGTTTTGATCATTGGTTGTTGTGTCCCTTCTTCATCTTCTTCTATTAATAATTTAATCCCCAAGGCCTAGCAATTAGACTTTGATAAGATTTTGGCCAATTCCGGTCCTTTGATGAGTTTAATGGGCTTGATACCCATGTTGTACTCTTGGATTTTGGTAATCCACTTACCTCTTTTTCCATCACTATCCCCTTGCACCAGGATGTCTTTAAGGGTCGATGTTGGAACATAAGCTACAATGTTAGAGTGTAAAACATAAACTCTAAATGCCTTCAAAGTTTTGACCAGGGCATACGCTTATTTTTCCAAGATATTATATCTCAATTTAGCCTCCCGCAACACTTGGCTGAAGAAGGCTATAACATGCTTGTGACCTTTATTATTCTTTTGCAATAACACAATGACTATAGTATGAGGGGAGGCAAAAGAAAAGATGTAAATGTGTATTGAATAATTTGGGTTGACTAACATAGGAGCCTCCACAAAAGCTCTGTTGATCCTAGAGAAGGATTCCTAGGAATCTGGATTCCACTTCACGTCATTCTCCTTCTTCAACATCTATGTGATACCTTTCACTATCTCTATGTAGTTGGGTATAAATCTCCTTAAGAAGTTAATCCCAAGAAAACTTGGACCTCTTTTTTATTTCTAGGCAGGGAAAGGTGGCTGATGGCTTCCACATGCTTGGGATCAATCTTCACCCCTTCCTGTGCTACTATATGTCCCAACAACTTACTTTAGCTTACAACAAACTGAGATCTCTTTGGATTTAGAGACATCCCATACTTCTTGCATTTCTCAAAAGTGAGTTTCAAAGGCACAATATGCTCCTCATCTGTTTTAGAAAAAACCGTGATATCATCCAAGTAGACCACTACGAATTTGTCATGTTTTCCCACGAATGCTTATACATGGCCCTTTGGAAGGTTGCTCCTACATTTATAAGGCCAATGAATGCAATTTTATTTTGATCATCAGGATGCACTGCTACTTGATTATACCCTAAAAATCTATCTATCATGGACATCCATGCTGAGCTAACTACCATCTGTAATATATAATCCATTTTTGGCAATGAGTGGTTGCCTTTTAATGAAGCTTTGTTGAGGTTTCTGAAATCCACACGCAACCTTATCTCTCCATTCTTTTTCCTGACAGGAACCAGGTTTTCCACCCACTCTGAGTACCTCAAGGGTATAATGATCTTGGCTTGAAGTAACTTCCTTACTTCCTTCTCAATGGATGGGAGTAAAAGGGGATTGATTTGTCTGAGTTTCTGCTTACAAGGCTTCAATCCATTCTTTAATGGAATCTTATGTTGAATAACATTTGTATCAAAAGTCTTTAAATCATCATATGACCAAGAAAATACATCTTTATAGGCTATAAAGAGATTTAAGTGCCTTTGTTTATATTGATGGGGGATCCCTTTTGACAACTTGATCATCCAGGGTTCGTTCTCTGCGCTGATGTTGCAATCCTCCACCTGTTCATCGACTCCCTGTTCAACAGGTTTTAAGGCCACGTTGTTGGATTTGAATAATCTCTCTAAAGGAACTAGGCCACGAGGAATAATGTTTCCATTTAGTTGCAGAACTCTATGCCTTGTGATAGTTTCCTCCCAAGTAGTTGGTTGTTCCTCTATCACTTTTTCTTCTTCTTGGTCGATCACAGAATTCGAGAATTCCTTAATGACTTCCTTAAAGCGCTTGATTTTTTCATCGTCTTCGAACACCTACCAGTGTCTAACATTATCAGACACTGAGGGTCTATACCTAACTTCGACTTCATATCAGAGAAATGGATTTTGTGGTGGCTTACAATTACTGGCAGCTATAGCCAAGGAGTCGATCATTCGATTTCCTTCCCTGGGTAAGGATTAGACATTAAAAGTCAGGAAGAATTTGTCCATTAAATCCAAAACCTCATTTATATAAGCCCTTAACCTGGGGTGCTTAGTTTGACATTGGTTCTTGATTTTCTTTACCGCCAGTTCCGCGTCTCCAAACACAGTTAAGCGTTCAATGTTCAAATTCCTCGCTGCTTGTAGGCCTAGTAGTAAGGCCTCATACTCTGCCACATTATTTGTTGCTTCAAATTCCAATTTGAACAAGAAAGGGACTAGGCTACCCTCTCGGATATCAACAACACCCGTCCACCATTACCTTCCTTGGAGTTAGCACCATCAAAATACAACTTCCATAATTTGCTACAATCTTTGAGTTGCTGATCTAATTTGGCTATTGGCTGTACCTATGTTTGTTCTAAAATAAAATCATCTTATTCTAGTAGTAAGCATGAGAGATCCATTTCTTTCCCATACACAGGAGCATTATTTGGGAAATCAACTTTTGTAACTTTTTAATGAATATCGATTCCCTATACAGTCACCTTTCTTCTCCACCAAAGATAGGGATGTTAGCATAGGTACAATCCAGTGTGATGGAACCTCCAATCTTTGAACCCCAAGATCTAGACAAAAGCATATCAAACCTTATATCAACCACTACAATGTCCATTACTACAATTTTTGTTGGGATCTAGGCCAAATTCACCATTAAGTCTTTTATCATTCCCAAGCACTTTACCCTCTTAGAGTCAAAAGAGTATAGGTCTTTGTATGGTCTGGTTATTTGCAAACCTAGTTGCTCCATTACTGATAATGGCATCAAGTTATGGGAAGCACTTGAGTCCAACATGTAGTTTTGGAGCAAGAGGTCATGTACTACTAGAGTAATGTAAAAAGGTGTCGTGGATGGATCTTCTTCTTCAACATGGGGTCCAAAGACGACCATTGGCCTTTCTTCTTGGAGGTTTAAACTATCATGAGATTGGACTGAAGCATATGAAAGCATGAACTAGGAAACTTGGGCCTTATAGGTGGTTTGTTTCAAGAGCTCAAATAATAGGAATGAGATTTTTACTTTCTCAAGCTCTTTTTGATGATTAAAGACAGTAGGGCCTTTTTCTGCAATGCTAACCTCTACCAGCTCTTTTTCTTTTTCACAGATGAGCCTAGATGGAGGAGGTGACTTCTCTTCTTTGAGGACTTTGGAATTATAGAAGTTTGGATCTGAGGACTCCTTCTTTTTTTGATTAATTGGATCTAAAGGCCCTTTCCTCTTGTCATCTAGTTTAGGAGGCTCTTGGGAGAAAGCACCTTCATTTTGGTCTTGTCCCCTCAATCTCTTTCTAGACTGAAGATCATATTTCTTATGCAGTTGATCATGCATGAAATTAGTGAAATAATTGCAGCAATCATCATTCTCACCATCGTTTAGCATTGCATCGAGATCATCCCCCTCTTCTTCATACGTTTTGACTTCTTGTTCATCATCAGAGAAAGAGGAATATAGGTTCCCCTGAAATTTGTTGGCATCTTGTATCTACTCCTTTGGTTCATCTTCTATATATAATGGAGGATGTATGTGGTCTTTCTATTCTTTCCTCTCCATTTGCAATATCTGTAGGGGAGGCTTTCTGTATTAGGGATTGAAACCTCGATTAAAAACCTAGGAGTTCTGTCGTGGAAGGTTTTTATTTTCAAGTTCCAGTTTTATCAGTTTATTTGATAAGTTAAATTAACTTATCCATCTCCTCCATCTTCCGTTAATGGGATTCTCTTCCATGACTTGAGGAAGTTGCCTCCACTTTCCCCTTTTTCTTCTCTCCAAGGTCAATTTTTCTTCTTGACTTCCCTGTTGATGTAAAATTTTCTTCAACCTCAAGAGCATCGATTTGAATTTGGTCCAAGGTACGATATTTCCTCTCTCTGAGTGTGAAACCGAACTCTGATTCAAAGGCACCAGAAAAAACTACTCGGGCAGTGGTCTGTGGAGGTTTAATCTCAGCAGGTAAACTATTGTACAATTTATTAAACATTTTTATAAACCCATAGATATCCTCATCAGGTTTCTTCTTCATAGCATTGAACTTAGTAAGAATATATCCATGATCTCTCTTCTCTCCCCATTTCTACTTAAAAGAATTTTCCATCTCTCCCCCCAAGTGGAAATGGAAGCATCTGGAAAGGACTTGAACCATTTTCTGGCCTCTCCATCTAGAGATTGGACAAAGAGTCTTAGCACCACATCTAGGTGCTTGATGTTTAAATTTTCTACAAAGGAAGATGAAGCTTTTATGTGTCTCTGCGCTGATGTGTCATCTTATCCATTAAACCTAGGAGCATGTAAAGCAAAGCGGGTGTCTGTGATTGTGGACTTGGAGATGGGACGTGCATATGGGGATTGTTACAGTTCCATGCTGTGTCAATGAGAAGGATATCTGGTCCGTTTTACCTTGTCTTTAGGGCATGGAATTCCGAGCTCATCTCCTTACTAAAGAGAAGGAAGGCAATAAGGTTTCTTCCTCTGGTCGAGCACATATATTTCATTTATGGGCTATGAGTTTGAGATAGTCCTATGACATAACACTTAAAGGTTGAGGTTGGTCTAAGGGAGCATATTGTTTTAACAGGAAACCTGGAACAACCATCTGGAGCAGAGGTGGCGGTGTTAGGCTTATTAGGGGTCTTTGAGCTATGACCAATGGCGAGACAGTTGACTCGATGTGACTTGAGAAACTGTTCACACTATGGGTAGGACTGCTCTTGAGGATATTTTTACTCCCCTCAACCTCAGGGAGGGGAGGAAATGGGAAAGAAGGAGTGTTGACTGAAACTTCTTCTTCTTTGACTTCTAGGGAGGCGGTATTAGTAGCGGACCAACTTTTGAAGGATATACCAAGACTTTAGGAGAAAAATTAGGGCAATGAATTATGGAATTTTGTGAGCTAGATGAGGATGTTTTAGGAAACGAGGAGACAACAACATCAGTATTAGGGGATTTTTCCTTCCAAATCCTTCTGGATATTATCTTTCTGGATCAGATATAGATGGTGTTCTTCGCTGAGAGGTATATGAGCGGGTATGGGGCCTCCTAAAAGCCAGGGTGATGAACTTATGATTTGACAATGGAGTCACCAAGGTGATAAATCTACAACCCACACATCTTTTCTCACCGTATCAAAGAGTATATGAATGTCGTAATTAGGGAAAAAAATCTCTAATTTGTTCCTTGGAAACAACACCAGAAAGATGTTGTCATTCCTAGAGACAATCTTCGAGTTGATAGGAGACCAGTGCCTAAGAGATCCTAATTAATGCTTTCAAAATTGTCTTAAGGACTTGTAGCACCATATTTTTGCATGTAATTCAAATAAGATTGATTCAGAACCATTTATAAAGATACAATGTATGAACCAATACACACGCAGGAATACAAAGGAAATGATCCTCGATGGGTGGTGGCCAAATCAGATTGAGAACTTGCAACAAATAAGTTATTAAGACATATGTAATTGTAGAAGACAATAGAGTATAAATCCATCATACAAAGCTTAAACCTTAAGAATTCTATATATTTGGATTTAGAAAGAAACGAGAGAAAGGAAATGTTTATGGAATGCTAAGATACATGGAACACTTTTTAAAGACTTAATTTCCACATACATACATGCATTATCCATCAATAACTTGATCGAAATGAATCTCCATCTAATGATAAATATATATGGTATCTGCTTGACATGAAATCTGAGAAGAATATTCAACATATATGAAAACACAAAGGGAGATGAACATATTGCAATACAATAAGTTAGAATCACCAAAAAATCTTGCATTAATTTTCTGAGAAACATACATACATCGAGATTCATAACATTGTCTTCATGAAACCAAGAAAGGGTCCTTTACAAGAGTTCTTTCCAAAAATTATGAACCCTATTTAAGTGTTTCTTCTCTCTTTTTATAAGGATAGGGGGAGTTTGAAAAACAGTTCCAAAATATCTCAGCCAAGCTCCAATTGTTTGATCAACTATCTATCTCAACATGCAAAGGTTTTGCTACCCAAATCATTAAAAAGGATTCGATTCCTTTCTTGAAAATGCAAAAATTACAGAATAGTATAAATAAGAAAAACTGAATGATGGTTAAGGAAAGTATCTCCATGCCATTCCTGTGATGGCCTCTGATCAGGGCACGTCTTTGCCATGGTGTTCCTTTTCAGTTACTTGGTCGGTTTACCTGTCATTTTTGCCTTAACTGCTTGAATTCCCCACTTTCTAGAGTTGGGAACGATCAACTGTGGTAGTCTTAGTGGTGTTCCAGAATCATAACTGTCGACTCATCCATATTTTAACTCTTTTGTGTTACACTAACATAATCGAATATGTCTTGTAATATTACCATAGTTCTATATCAGAGTTTCAACTCATCGAAACTTTATTTTTAAAGACATTACGAAAACACATAGTTTCAATGTCTTTAACCTCTGAAATGATGACCTCCGATATGACGTCATCACTCGATGTGGCACCTCATGAGTGGTGACATGTGTCATGCAGGTTTGTCCCCTTAGGCCCCTCAAAATACCGAAACAGCCTGCCACGTATCGTGTCGTACTGCCACATCATGCTGAAGTTAGATCCCACTGTAACTTTATCAAAACCAATCATATGTTGCCACGTGTCCCGCTAGAGGAGAGAGAAAAAGGGCCCGTCAACCTTTGGTTTTGCAATGAAATCCATCGTTAATCCTTTATCGATGTTCCCCAACTCTTTCTAATACTATTGACACTTTATGATATCACAAATTTTTAAAGGTTCCCACTTTAAGAACTTCCAATTCTGTGATACGTCGACATTCCGCTATGCCGATGCTCCTCCAACCTCTAATACAACTTGCTTCGATGTACTAAACCTATAATATTCCACTATCGCGATGTGCTAGAACTCCGATGTCGTGATGTGCCGATATGTCGAACCTCCGATATTGCGATCTCCGATATTCCTTCCTAAGGCTTCAAATCCTTGAAACTTCTACATACCATATATTTTTATCCAAGAGTCTATTTTTGGACTTCCACATATCGTTGGAAAGCTTGTTCAGAGCACTTTCCAATGTAGAGGGTCAGATGTAGGCTTTGAGTCCTTCTATGGCTTGGAAGATGGTTGCCAAATTCTCTGCTCTTTTTCACTCTTTTGACATCATTGGGCACCATTTGAACAATTTTGTAAGTGACAACATAACCAATTTCCTAGATTACAAGAAAATCGAGGAACTTCAACCAATAATGAAGCTCTCTCAAACTCAAGGAGGTTATAAGGTGGCACATTTTTGGAAAGGAACAAAAGGGGATCAACTTTGGTATTAATGGAAATCTAAAAGTGATTGGGAATTAATAACTAATCTATGTATAGGGTAGAACCAATGGACACAATTCCATTCGATTTTACAAAAGAGACTATTCGTAGATAAGAGAAAATGGACATACTACACTGGGGCAAGCAATCTTCGGGCATGTCCACGTTAAAATAATCATATTCCATATTAACAGACACTCAATCACAAGCATGACTTAAGTTGTGGAATTATATATGGAAAGACTATGACTAACCAAAAGTATCGAGCTTATTATGGTTAATTTCTTGGGGATGACTGCTCACATGGGTAAGATTTCGGTCCAAAGGATTTGTAGGACCATTTATCTGTATGTTTTTCTTGCAAGAGGAAGAGACAACGCATCACATTTTATTTTCATGTCCTTTTGCACAAGATCTTTGGCTCTTCATTTTAAAGCAATTCAGGTATTCTATGCTTATCTCCCCCTCAATTATAACACGCTCAAAGAATGGTTTGAGAGAAAGACCAACCACCTCATGATCTCCAAAGCATGGCGACCAACACTTGGATTCACAATTTGTAATATGTGGAAAGAGAGAAATATTCAAATATTTGAAGGTAAGCAAAGGACATTGTAGACCCTCCAGGATATTATTCTTCAAAATGTTAGAGAAATAGTCATGGTGTCCGCTCCGCCTATGATAGATTTGGAACCCAATGTAGAAGAGACAATTATTTAAAAAAATTAAACATTCAAAATATTAGAGGAGTTACACATCACAAGGCGTCAACTAGCAACAATTAATCAACTTGACATCCTTTATCCCACAACCTCAAGATTTCTTTGCCTTAAGTTTTTATGGTGCAAAAAAAGGAAATCTAGGTAAAGTAGGTTATGGCAGAATCTTTCGAAAGGCAAATTCAAATCCACTGCATGGTTTCACTTATTCTTATGGCTGGGCCACACACAATATGGAGAAATTTATGGCTCTTGAGTGGGGTCTTCAAATTTCAAAGGAGAAAGGTTACAAATTGATATAGATTCACAGATATTCCCTGCTCACAATTTCATGTATTAGGAAACTACTTCTTGGTCACCAACTGGATAGATCAATATAGAGTTAGCACCTAAAGGAGATGGTCACAAATATAAATAACCTTCTAACAAATTTCAATTATATAGTCCTGTTGAAGCCCCGAAAATTGGGTCTACAACAAAGGGGATAACCACCCGGTCCGGACTTTGAAAGCAGCTCCTTTTCCATTTGGGATAATGGCTTCGACTAGGGGTAATGGGACCAGTTTCCCAATTTTGTTTGAGATGATGCTAAGGGATGATGTTTTCCTTCCCAAAAGTTTATAAAGAGAATGCTTTTAATCTAAATCTAATCTAACACATGCAATTTTATTCTAATGAACGGAAACATCTAATTCTAAATAACTATCCCGAGATTAACTCTTCACTTATGCGATCTAAAATAATTTCCAACAACAATCACTAATAAATATTATTCAATTGCTATGAGAAAAGAATCCATTAAAAGTAAATTGTTTCGTATAACAAATTAGCCGAAACAATTATGATAAGCATATCACACAATAAGTTATTCTTACACTCAGCATAAAAAGAATAGTTACTACCGT
Source organism: Pinus taeda (assembly GCA_000404065.3). Taxonomy (NCBI): domain Eukaryota; kingdom Viridiplantae; phylum Streptophyta; class Pinopsida; order Pinales; family Pinaceae; genus Pinus; species Pinus taeda. The sequence goes on from APFE031403223.1 coordinate 346,957, forward strand.
ACAAAAGTGCAAAAATGATAACTAAGGATTCAGGACTTCATATATAAACAACTAAAATTAACATATCACTTGACGCATAAGTAGAAATCATTAAGAGATAAAGGTACCATTGATAATAAGTCCTACTCATGAGCTTTAGCAATATAGATTTATTTTCTCATAATTCAATATCTACTAAGAGTACAGAAGTGCATTTCAGTAGCAAACATTAAACACAGATATAAATAAATCTCGTTCCATTCATTTATCAAAACCTCCTCAATGGGGCAAAAGTGCATGTTCTGAAGAACTGTTTTTGATAAATTTCTGGACCCTTTTCTAAATACATGAGAGGGGTTTAAATACTACTAACTAAAGACTAAAAATAGTTAATACAAAAATATAGGAGGAGGTTTAAATGACCATCCTCATCTAAAACAAAAATAAATTGAAATTAAACTGAAACTGTATCTAAAGATCAACTATACATCTGTTCTCTTAAGTCGCAAGTATCCATCATTGGCTTCAGGAGTGTCGGTTGGCTGACTTCCGATTTTAATTGTCCTACGAAAATGAAATCAGTAAACGCTGGCACTATCTTCTCGGCAGAATTTGTAAGGCACTTTAGAGTCATACGCTAACTATGTGGTTTCACCAAATATTGCCAGTAAATGTCCCATTTTAACTTAGTTAACTTTTTGATTGACTCTGCCTTTTCTTCAGCTTTTTGTCTCCAACTCGTTTGCAGTTGCTGCATTTTTGGGAGAAATCTTGGAGTGGTTTCGGATATTAGGTTGGCTCTGTGCAGATTTTCATTGACACAGTGAATGATATTGCTTGCTGTTGTCGCCGCTTCTTTCGCTGCCTATTCTTCTTTTTTTATCTGTGCATCCTATTTATTAAACATCATTTCTTTGTGGGATTCATTGATCTTGGGCAACCCTGCTTTCTTGCCTTCCTCTGATTCCTGCCAATTCAAATAGTCAGAAACTTTCTTATAAATTAAATCATAATCAAGTCGCAAATCTACCACTTGACTTGTGATATTGTCACTCATTTTGCAGTGAGAGTTCCATTGCGATATTCTTTGGCAAAGTGTTTCTTGTTGTTGTAAGAGTTGATCATTCAGGGCAAGGGCTTATGTGACAAATTCTGTGACTTTAGGGTCATCTTTGTGCATTTCTAACGTGGCCTATAAATGTTGTTCTTTTTCAGCCAGACTGCTTTGATAACCCAACTGTATTTGCTGGAAGTCCTATTGTAACTTTACCAATTTTTCTTCTACTTCCCGGCTAATGCTAGCCTGCTGTAACTGGTGCTGCAAAAATAGGATTTTATCCTCTTTATCTTTAAGCAATAGTTGAACTTCGGATGCTTTGTCAATAGTAGCAGAAGCATAAGCTCCTGCGATTTGGGATAATCTAGTCAGGTTCTCTATTGGATCAGTGGTAGGGTCTTGCCAAAGGACATCCAGCGGCTTTGCTTCAGGTGAGAGCATGTTGTCTAGTTTTCGCTTCTTTCTCTATCTCTTGATCACAACTTTGTGATGCAGATTGTAAAACACATCTAGAGGAGGGATTTCCTCGATCTTTAGTATAATTTCAGATGACGAAGCTATGGGAATGTGCTCAGTTTCTGGAGCATTGACAACTGTTTCAATCACCATTTGCTGGATTCTTTGGTGTCTCTACATTTTTCTCCTCTGTGTTGATCAATTCATTAAAGTTTTCCCATTCTTTCTCCAGCTCTGTTCTTAATGGATTTGTTGGTTGGATGAGGGGAGTGAGAATTTCCACCTGTTTTGGTGACAACAATTGCTACTCAGGATTCTCCTTGGATTGGGCAGTATCCCTGACTGATCCTTCACACTTGTTGTGATCGCTCTTTGACTATCTAAACCTTTCTGGCGATTCTCTTTGAGACTTAGATTTAGACTTGTTTTGCCCCGAGCTTCAACTCATGCTAATGCTGGGAGTGGGTTCCCTCATTGAATCTACATGAAATTTGTCCAATGGGACATTTTCCAATCTTCGTTTTCTGTAGAGTTTAAACTCTTGGAGTTCTGCTAGGCCAAATTGGATTTGGGCCATGTGTAAGATGTCTCTGAGTGTGCTCTTCTGCTGGAAAACGTCGTCGAAGAGATCATCTTCCTTAGTGAACACCTTTATTTTAACTATCATGGTAAAATTCTTTATCACATAAAAGGGATCAAAATGTCTCCCTAGGAACTTAGGAAATCGTAGACTCAACATGTTGTCTACTTCCCTAAAAGCGTGACTTAGATCAAACAATGCAAAATCTCCACAGACCACAGGGAATTGCGGCTAGATTGCCTTTTTCTTGTCCTTAAGTTCTCTGCTCATCCCCCCAACCCCACAAGTTTGGTAGGCTATTTCCCAGGCCATCAATTTGTTAAGAACATACAAGGGAAGTATATGAGGAGAGGCAATGCTTTCGAATACTCTAATATAAGTGAAAAATTCTTCTTTGAACCATCTTCCCACAGGGAGAATATCAATTTCGGCTTCAGGAGAAAATCTTGGGGCATCTGTATTATACAACACCTTGTGAATGGGTAGCATAACTCCATGGCAGATTTTATAAAAATATGGGGTGAACTTAGAATCCCACAGTTCCTTAAGGTAGATTTGAATGGGTAAGGGATTGTGTACCGTCCATTTCCAACCCATGAGAGGAAATTTAGAATCAAAACAGATAGCATCCATGACATAGGCAGCTAGAAAGAAGGGAGGATAAAACCTCTGAGAAAAACTCCTTTTAGTTCGATAATTCCAAATAGCAGAGGCTAAGTTATCAGACAATATTTGGGCCTAGTCCATTATAGTGGTGTTGGTGGCCGCATCCAGTAGGGGTATCCACTCGGATGAAAACGTATTGATATCAGGTTTTTTGAATAGCCTGCATTACATTGCAACATCAAAAGAATACGGAGAAGAGAGGGAACCACTGCTGTACATACCATTTTTGTCCTTCTTTAACGACTCTTCCTTCGCTGACCAACTTTTGGTGCATTTCGCCAAATCTTCATTCTCCTTGGCGAATTTCTCCATGAACTATTTGTTATAGCTAGACTATGGCTCTGGCAAATGATACATGCGTCTTAAATTCTGTGGGGTAAATGACCCTATAACTTTCGGGTTCCGCGTCTTGAATTGCCTGTCTGTTATCTCAGCATGGTCTATCACCCATTTGACCATATCTATATAGGGAAGTATTTTTGGCCTTGCCGCGATACGGTGCACGAATGAACATGCAAGCTCTGTAAGTGATACTTCGGATGACCCACGTCCATTTGTGGTAGTTGTAACCTCCATGACTCTCGAGTTTTCTTCCTCCAGCAGTCTATACATGCCTTCCCAAGTAGATATCCGTACTTCTTTGGTATAGGTGGTGTCCGTGAATAATGGAGTCATCTCTGATTTTTAGATACCAGAGCTTTTCCTTTCTTCCCCATCACGTTCTGCACACTGCTCTGTGTATTGTTCTACGTACCGCTCCTGTAAGTTCACAAGTAGAGAACTAAGACACAATAAGAAAGATAGCGAATGATGGTAAATAATAAGGTGACGGGAAAGCTCTTAATTTTAAAATCACATCAAATATATCACCTTGCGTGAAATAACCCTTTTTCTCATATCTAAATAATTTCTCATAAATAACCATCAATAAACCACTAAGTTGACATTAATGCCCATAACTCAGTATCCGATGATGAGAAATATTTCATCGAACTATGAGCCCTTTTGATCTGCGATAAAGCGATTTTGCGATTTGCTTCGCAATATCGCAGATCGCAATATCGCTAATCCTTTTCATTAACAATCATTTGCTTCATTATGCGACTGCGAGGTGCGATTTGTGATATGCTTTATCGCTTTTCGCAATATCGGGACGTTTTATCTTAGGTGGCACTGCAAAATATGGGATCTAATATATGCGATGAATTTGTGTGGCTCGCGATCTCGCATCATCGCGTTTTCACAATTCTGATAGTTTCTTTATATATGACGCCCTCCGTTACCCTTTTGCGATGCGATGTTCATCAGAGAACGATTTTATTTGAGACTTTTCATAATACTTAAGACTTTGCGTTTGCGGATGTTTTTCCTAGCTTTTATGGTAACGTTGCAATTCTTTATAGGGAGGCTTTAATACTTAAATTTAAATCCGCACAAAGCGATGAAAGATAAGAATTTTAAGTTTATGATAGTGCATTTTATTAATAGGGAATTCTAAGTGCTAGTTTTTTATTTTAGAAGGGTCCCCATTTATTTAGTGTTATTACTAATACTAAATAAAAGGGGGGTTGTTGCTCGCCACAACAATTGGCGATTCACTAGAAAGAAACAGTTATCTCTGATTATCTTTTGAATTTTCTAAAACTTCCAAAACAGAAAAGTTTTCTGGAAAATAAAACTTTATTACAGAAATATAAAGTGTATGATGCTCTTTACCATTAACAATAGTTTGTTCCTTCCATGTTAATTCTGATTATTTTCTTCCCAAAGCTATTCAATGCATTTACATCAGTCACTACTTGGTTTATAAGGATAAAAACAAAGACATCTCTATAGATCAGTTTTAAGTATGCTCATTTGTCGTAGGTAGAGCCTCTACTGCCAGCAGGCATATTTAACCTCGACAGGGTTACCTGTTACCCAACAATGATCCAGTATCCTACTTCATGCAGTATACGATTTTCAAAGATAAATCCATATTCACACTTATTGCTTTCATTTTCTTTTAATTCTTAAAGAACAATGTCTTGGTTTGGTGGCCAAATTTTGACAATGCCATTCACTTGATTTATAACTTTACTGAACAAGTTGGCTCGTGATGAGACCCCTTTTCTTTTGATTGCAACAATCTTGAGTTATTCCCTGTTTTGGTATGCAACTTAGCAATGCCAGCTAGTTATAATCTTTATGATCATGATAAGCCAACTCTTGATGAGACTTCTTATTCTTTAAGTTTATAGTGCATAGGTGGATTACTCTTTGAAACTTGTAATTCTCTAAGTGGGGAGGAAGTCATTGGTTCCTTAAGACTAGCTTTGGACAACAATTATAGAGTTTTTTAAGACAATTTTTCTACAGAGAACCTTTGTTTTGTTATTGATGCTTTTTATGACCGATATAAAACAAATTCCCACTAAAGGTTGTTTTTAATCAAAATTTGTAAGGTTGAAACTAGTAAAATTTTCAGGCTTGTAGTACTTGACTATATTTTTCAATAATAATGATTAATTTTCCAAATCAGTTCCATTTATACAAGCGAAAAAAAATAAAATTTATAAGAGACACTAATCCTTTTCGTGAAATCGAAAAGTAAGCATTTACAAACTGTTTTATTATCAAAATAAAGCTATAAATAATAATTTACAAAAATAGAAGAGGTCATCTTCTATGGAAGTATTTTTTAAAGATCTGACCATTAATAGGTAAAAATTCTCTTTTCGTTGCTAAATCTTGCAACATGAAAGTCGATGGACCTATGATTTCAACAATTTGGAATGGTCTAAGCCACATCTGTTGGAATTTAGAATGTTTGCCTTTTTCTTCGTGAGCCTTATCCCATTTCAATACTAAATCTCCAATTTGAAAATCCTTCTTGATACCATGTTTGAATCGAAAGAAGCCTTTACTAATGCTTGTTGATGTGCATGGGTAATTTTGGTTTGTTCTCGTTGCTCTTCTAGCTTAAGGATCTACAATTGTCTTAGTTGCAAAGATGTAGAAGGTGTTTCTTCAATAAATTGAACTAAGGCTAAAGAAGGAATTGCTAGATGAGTTGGGAGAACTACTTCTTCTCCATAACCTAAATTAAAGAGAGAAGTGCCAATGGAAGCCTTTTGAGTTATTCAATCTGCCCAAAGAGCATACATCAAAGATTTGTGCCAATTTCTATGATTCTGATCAATAGTTCGCTTAATGATTCTGGTTAGGTTTTTATTTGTTGATTTAGCCAACCCGTTCCCTTGTGGGTAATAATTGGTAGAATACTTAAGTTTAAAACCTCTTTTAAGTGCAAATTCAGTCATAGCATTGCTAGAAAAATATGATGCATTACCAAACATTAAAGCAAAAGGTAAACCAAACCTGGTAATTATGAACTGATCTATGAAATTGATGATATGTTCAGCATTAGTTGTCTTGAGAGGAACTGCTTCTACCCATTTAGTAAAATAATCTATAGCTGTAAGGATGTATCTATGTTGTTTATAAGAGTGAGGAATCATCTCATCTATTATATCCAATCCCCATTGCTCAAATGGTTGGTCGATATTAACTGGTTGCAATGGCAATGATGGTTTCTTTTGTCTTTTTGCAGCAGTTTGACAAACTTGATATTTCCTTACATAGCTATGTGCAACTTTAAATAAAGTAGGCCAATAGTATCCTGTGCGCAAAATTTTGTGTGCTGTTGCATCTCCTGCGTAAAGTCCACCTGTTGGTCCATCATGGAGTTCCTGCAACTCTTTTTCAGCCTCAAATTTCTCAAGACATCGAAGAAGAACTTAATCATAATTCATCCTAAAAAGTACATTGTTTACAAGTTCATATTGCTTAGCTTTCAATCTCAGGGCTCTTTTTTTTGTATGATTCAGATTTGAAGGAGCATATCCATTTTTTTAATAAAACATGATATCAACATATCTTGATTCAATATCGTTTAGGCTTACCTCATACATTTGTACCTCTTGATTGGGAGATGGTATTTCTGATATAAGTGATGCTCTAGCCAACATTCTGCAGAAGCCTTGACCTTTTACAATATTTGCTGGCTTGATCTCAGCATCGTATTCTTGTAGGGCAGTGACCCAATTTTCTCTCTTTTCAGCCACGTCTTTCTATACCAAGAGATATCTTACTACTGGAAATGGCACTATTATCTTTGTGGGTCTTAAGAAGAAAGGGTCTAAAGTGTTTGATTGCTTTGAAAACAGCATAAGCTTGTTTCTCAACATCAAAATAATTTAATTCAGCCCCTTGCAAATTTGAACTAAAGAAGGCAATTGGGGCTTCCACTTTGTCTTGATTGGCTTGCGTGAGTATTGCAGCATATGACTTCTCAGAGGCAAATGTATACAAAATGAAAGGATAGGAAAAATTTAGAGTTGCTAGGATGGGGCATCAACAATTGCTTGCTTAATCAGATTGATCGCTTCATATTCTACCTGACCCCATTTAAAAAGTGAATTTTTCTTGATCATTGCTTGTAATGGTGACACAATTCTTGAGAAGTCTGGGACAAATTTTTTAACAAAATTAATTTGACCAAGGAAAGATTGCATTGCTTTCTTATTATGTGCTAAGGATATTTCAGAAATTTTCTTAATACTATCTGGATCAATATGGATTCCAGATTTAGACACTATAAATCCAAGAAGTTTTCCTTTGCTTAATGCAAAAAAGAACTTTTTCGGATTAAATGAAATCCCATACTTTTGACAACGTTGAAAGATCTGCTTTAAATATCTGAGGTGAATAGTTTTTTTTTTAGAATATACTGTTATGTCATCTAAGTAAATCACCACTGATTTGTTTACGAATCCCTTAAATGCAATATCCATGGCTCTTTGAAATGTGGCGCTAGCGTTAATCAACCCAAAAGGCATCTTTTGATATGCATATGTACCCCATTTGGTTATGAATGTGGTTTTTCGCTGATCATCCAAATGTACTAAGACTTGGTTGTAGCTGGAGAAACCATCTAAAAAGGACATCAATTCTGATCTCGCAACTTCTTGTAATATTTGTTCCATAGGAGGCAGGGGAAAATTATCATTTTGGTAGGCTTTGTTAAGATTTCGAAAGTCAATACAAATTCGAATGTCTCCGTTTTTCTTTTTGATTGGAACCAGATTGGAAACCCATCTAAAATGTCGAACGAGAAAAATAATTTTGGCTTTCAACAATTTATTGTGCTCAGACTTAATCTGACTTTCCAGATTAGGATGGATCTTCCTTAACTTTTGCTGGACTGGTCTTTCATCAACTATCATCGGGATAGTATGTTGAATGATTGAAGTGTCGTAAGTCTTAAGGTCATCGTAATTCCAGGCAAATACATTTTTATACTGCTTCAGGAGTCGAACAAAGGCTAATTTTTCTTCTGGGGCTAGACCAAGACCTAAGTTGATATTCTGCAGCTTAGTATCTGTTCCTAGATTTACTAATTGATATTTTAGAGTTAAACTCTGATGTTTTGAATTGGTAGACCTTTTGAATCTGTCTTTTAAATCGTATAGGTCTTCTAACTTGACTACAGATTTTGGTATGGTATTATTGGTGCTCTCTTGTTGTAACTGCTTGTCATGTTGGTCCTCATCAATTATCTGATTACTGTAAGATCCTTCTGAAGTTAGGAAACTTACAAGATCAGGGTCAGCGTTAAAAATTCTCCAGTTGGTAACATTATCAGGGATGGAGGGCCTAAATATCAATTCGATTAAGAATCTGTCTGGGCTATAGTCTTATGAGGGAATGGGCTTGGAAGCTACATTAGCTAGGAGGTCAGCACTAGCATTTTGGTGTCTAGGGATGGATGAAATATTGAATGCTATAAAATGTGCAGTTAGATCTTGTACTGAAGATTGATAATGCTTTAAATGACCTAATATACAATGTATAGTATTTCGTACCTGTTTAATAAAAATCTCAGAATCTCCAAAGACTTGTAGATACTTGATGTCTAGTCCGATTGCTTTGTACAACCCTTGCACTAAAGCTTCATGTTCTGCAGTGTTGTTTGTGCCATCGAACTCGAGTCTACAGGTTAGCATGGTTTTATTCCCTTCTGGAATAATTAATACACATCCTGCTCCTGCTCCAGCATTAGACTTAAAACTGTTAAACAATAATTTCCAAAACAAGGAGTTATTTACAGGACTATCTACAAAATTAACACATTTAGAACTGTCTGTTTAAGAAACGTTTTCTACTTGAGACAAAACATAATGTTCTAAATAAGGCGAAGTATGAGCATTAAAATTTCCTAAGAAAGAGTCAACATAATAGTTTCCAATTATATTGTTGTTGTACGCTATAGATTCATTTTCTCCTTCCAGTTCCGTCACTATGTATTTTTGGTGTCTTTCTCACTCAATGTTTGTCTGATTTGGTTTACCATTGTAAGGGAGCCACATATGTGACCAGTTAGTTGCAAAGTATCCATGAATCTTTTCAGACCAATCCCTGTTAAGAATTAAACCATAAAATTCAGGAATGTTTGTAACTAAAATATCAATGACTTGACATACCTTTGGATTCGATGAGAACCTTATGGTCACTTGATTTAGTTCACCAATTACTTCAACTTGCGACAAGTCTAGCTGAACTATGCGTATTGCAGATTTTTGAAGTTGGACATTTAACTTTTCACAAATTGTTTTAGGCAAAATATTAGATGAAGCACCTGAATCTACCAAACAATTATGCAAATTTTTATTGAAAATTTTGAAAGTAAGGAGGAATGGAGGAGTATGGGATTTTGACCTACCTCCAATTAAAGCAATATCATTTGGGTCAAATTTATTTGCCATACTAGTTGGAGGTCTTCCCATTTCATGAGAAGCTTGCGAGATTACAGCGACAGGAAGAGGTGCAACAGGTACTACATGCAACTCTTTCAAGACTAGTTTCTGTTGATGCTTTAATTTACTCAGTTCATGAAAAGTAATGTTGGCCCTAGTCTTCTTCATGTATTCAACAATATTATACTCCATCTCATCAGAAACGATTAGTGTTTTAGATGGAGTTGATGACTCGGATTGCACTAGGTTTGTTTGAGTCGCTTTTGGTGATTTCTTACCTGTGACTTTATCCTTGAAAACTGAGCTTGTGTTCTTCTGTTTAGAACTGGGCTGTGGAGGATCGAGTTGATTTCTACTTCTGGTACTGATTGGTGATGCCTCTTGATCCTCTTCGTCTGGAAGAATGAAGTCCCACATTCCCTGTAGTTCTACAACCTCATCTTCATCAATAGGTTCTTCATTGGAAACTTCTTCTTCTTCTCCTTCAGATTCTGCATTTTTTATAACATTGGGAGGCTTTGGATTAGTTGAAGGGTTTCTCCTAAAAGGATTGTAGGGTTTCTTAGAAGAAGTCTTTGCTACTTGTTTTTTAATGTCAACCATTTCATTAGACATGGTTTTTCAAACTTTCTGTAATCCTTCTAAATCAAATGGGTCCTTTAATTGCTTTTTTTTTAGGATCATCTGTAAAGGCAACCTTCTTAGATTTTATTTCATCAATAGCGTTTTTCTTTCTAAAGCTAAGATACGCTTTTCTACTGCTATCGTTTCCTTGATGTTTTCGGCCAATGTTGGCTTGGCGGTCCTATAAAAAAAGATTGCTATTTTTGATGGTAAAGCAGATATGTACCATTCACTTCGAACTTCTTTGCTAGGCTTGGAAGTGGTAGGGATTTTATTCAAGACTTTGTTGAAACGCGAGTTGAAATCTTTGATAGGTTCTCTCGATTCGGTCTTAAGATTTGACAGATCATTGATCAATGTTGCCGTAGACCTATCATCGCTGAACTTTGTCAAGAATTTCTCTTGGAAAATGTTCCAACTAGTAATGGATCTTGACGTTAATGAAAAATACCAGGACCCAGCCGCTCCTTGTAAAGTATATGGAAAAAGTCTAACAACAACGTCTTCTTCTATAACTCCATTTAAATTTATTGATAACACAAAGTTATTTATGTGTTATTCTACTAGCATGCCTGTTTCAGGATTAAACTTGGGCAGCCATTTCTCAGGATAGGTCGGTAATTGACTCAAAGGCGCAGGCATTGAGACTGCCCCTGGATTGTTCCATGGGTTTTGAGCCATTGTTGAACTACTAACAAAGGAAAGTGCAGATGAAGTTGCTTGTGGTTGGGATGAAGATGTCGAAGTTCCAGTACTCTATTGAATAACGATATGAAGTGGAGGAGTGGATGGTTGACTTTGTAATGGAGAAGATGAAATGGATGATGATGATGAAAGAGTCTCACTATCAGACCCTTGAGGTGTATTCCTTGCTCTTTTCCTTTTAGGCAGAGGTAATTCGGTTGGTTCAATACCAAGTTTTTTCACTCTGTAATCTGGTAAGAGGATGAGAAAGAATATATTGCAAAGTCACACTACCTTGAGATAATTCACATTTATGTGGTGATATGGAAAATCCTTGAAGTTTATGGATTAAAGACTGAACTTCAGGGGGTTCGATAGTAGATTTATCAGAAATGTTTGGGTTTGCGGTAGTGGTTGTTGTTTTCTCAACTTGTCGCTTAAGGTTTAAAGACTCATAATGCAATGGAAAAGTCGGGCGAGATGTTAAGGGTGATTACTCTCAGAATGGGTTTTGGATTTAGATTTACTAGCCATTCACAGCTCGGGCCCTCGTTCTAGCGCCAAATATGTTGAAGCCCCGAAAATCAGGTCTACAACAAGGGGGATAACCACCCGGTCCGGACCTTGAAAGCAACTCCTTTTCTGTTTGGGATAGTGGCTCCGATTGGGGGTAATGGGACCAGTTTCCCAATTTTATTTGTAATGATGCTAAGGGATGATGTTTTCATTCTTAAAAGTTTCTAAAGAGAATGCTTTTAATCTAAATCTAATCTAACACATGCAATTTTATTCTAATGAATGGAAACATCTAATTCTAAAAAGCTATCCCAGGATTAACTCTTCACTTATGTGATCTAAAATAGTTTCCAACAACAATCGGTAATAAAGATTATTCAATTGCTACGAGAAAAGAATCCATTAAAAGTAAATTGTTTCATATAACAAATTAGCCGAAACAATTATGATAAGCATATCGCATAATAAGTTATTCATACACAACAAAAAAAGAATAGTTACCACTATACAAAAGTGCAAAAATGATAACTAGACATTCAGGCCTTCATATATAAACCACTGAAAATAACATATCACTTGACGCATAAGCATAAACCATTAAGAGATAAAAGTACTATTGATAATAATTCCTACTCATGAGCTTCAACAATATAGATTTATCTTCTCATAATTCAATATCTACTAAGTGTACAGAAGTGCATTTCAGTAGCAGACATTAAACACGGATATAAATAAATCTCGTTCCATTCATTTATCAAAACCTCCTCAGTGGGGCAAAAGTGCATGTTCTGAAAAACTGTTTTTGATAAATTTTTGGACCCTTCTCTAAATACATGAGAGAGGTTTAAATACTACTAACTAAAGACTAAAAATAGTTATTACAAAAATATAGGAGGATGTTTAAATGACCATCTTCATCTAATGCAAAAATAAATTGAAATTAAACTGAAGTTGTATCTAAAGATCAACTATGCATCTGTTCTCTTAAGTCACAAGTATCCAGCATTGGCTTCAGGAGTGTCGGTTGGCCGACCTTCGATTTTAACTGTCCTACGAAAACAAAATTAGCAAGCGCTGGCGCTATCTTCTCGGTGGAATTTGTAAGGCACTTCAGAGTCATACACTGACTTTGTGGTTTTACCAAATATTGCCTGTAAGTGTCCCATTTTAACTTAGTTAACTTTTTGATTGACTCTGCCTTTTCTTCAACTTTCTGTCTCCAAATTGTTTGCAGTTGCCGTGTTTTTGGAAGAAATCCTGGAGCGGTTTCCGATATTAGGTTGGCTCTGTGCAGATTTTCATTGACACAGTCATTGATATTGCTTGTTGCTGTCGTTGCTTCTTCCACTGCCTGTTCTATTTTTTTGATCTGTGCATCCCATTTATTAAACAACATTTATTTGTGGGATTAATTGATCTTGGGCAACCCTGCTTTCTTGCCTTCCTCTGATTCATGCCAATTCAAATTTTCAGAAACTTTCTTATAAATTAAATTATAATCAAGTCACAAATCTACAAATTGACTTGTGATATTGTCACTCATTTCGCAGTGAGAGTTCCATTGCGATATTCTTTAGAAAAATGTTTCCTGCTGTTGCAAGAGTTGATCATTTAGGGCAAGGGCTTCTGTGACAAATTCTGCAACTGTAGGGTCATCTTTGTGCATTTCTAACGTGGCATGTAAACGATGTTCTTTTTTGACCATACTACTTTGATAGCCCAGCTGCATTTGCTAGAAGTCCTGTTGTAAGTTTACCAATTTTTCTTCTGCTTCCCGGCTAACGCTGGCTTGCTGTAACTGTTGCTGCAAAAATATGATTTTATCCTCTTTATCTTTAAGCAATAGTTGAACTTCAGATGCTTTGTCAATAGTAGCAGAAGCATAAGCTCTTGTAATTTGGGATAATCTAGTCAGGTTCTCTGTCGGATCAGTGGTAGGGTCTTGCCAAAGGAAATCCAGTGGCTCTGCTTCAGTTGAGAGCATGCTGTCTAGTTTTCGCTTCTTTCTCTATCTTCTGACCACAGTTTTGTGCTGCTGACTGTAAAACACATCTAAAGGGATTTCCTCTATCTTTAGTATAATTTCAGATGACGAAGTTATGGGAATGTGCTCAATTCCTGGAGCATTGACAACTGTTTCAATCACCATTTATGTGGTTGTCTGTGCTAGATTCTTTGATGTCTCAACGTTTTTCTCCTCCGTGTTGATCAATTCATTAAAGTTTTCCCATTCTTTCTCCAGCTCTGTTCTTAATGGCTTTATTGGCTGGATGAGGGGAGCAGGAATTTCCACCTGTTTTGGCGACAACACTTGCTGCTCATAATTCTCCTTGGATTGGGCAGTATCCCTGACTGATCCTTCACTCTTGTTGTGATCACTCTCTGACTGTTTAGACCTTTATGGCGATTCTCTTTGAGACTTAGATTTAGACTTGTCTTGCCCCGAGCTTCCACTCATGCTAATGCTGGGAGTGGGTTCCCTCATTGGTTCTACATGCAATTTGTCCAATGGGACATTTGCCAATCTTCGTTCTCCGTAGAGTTTAAACTCTTGGAGTTCTGTCAGGCCAAACTGGATTTGGGCCATGTGTAAGATGTCTCTGAGTGTGCTCTTCTACTGGAAAATGTCGTCGAAGAGATCATCTTCCTTAGTGAACACCTTTATTTTCACTGTCGTGGTAAAATTATTTATCACATCAAAGGGATCAAACTGTCTCCCTAGGAACTTAGGCAATCGTAGACTCAACATGTTGTCTATTTCTCTGAAAGCGTGACCTAGATCAAATAATGCAAAAGCTCCACAGACCATAGGGAATTACGGCTAGATTGCCTTTTTCTTGTCCTTAAGTTCTCTGCTCATCCCCCCAACCCCACAGGTTTGGTAGGCTATTTCCCGGGCCATCAATTTGTTAGGAACATTCAAGGGAAGTATATGAAGAGAGGCAATGCTTCCGAATACTCTAATATAAGTGAAAAATTCTTCTTTGAACTATCTTCCCATAGGGAGAATATCAATTTCGGCTTCAGGAGAAAATCTTGGGGCATCTGTATTATACAACATCTTGTGAATGGGTAGCATAACTCCATGGCATATTTTATAAAAATATGGGGTGAAATTAGAATCCCACAATTCCTTATGGTACACTTGAATGGGTAAGGGATTTTGTACCATCCATTTCCAAACCATGAGAGGAAATTTAGAAACAAAACAGATAGCATCCATGACATAGGCAGCTAGAAAGAATGGAGGATAAAGCCTCTGAGAAAAACTCCTTTTAGTCCGATAATTCCAAATAGAAAAGGCAAAGTTATCAGACAATATTTGGGCCTAGTCCATTGTAGTGGCGTTGGTGGCCGCATCCAGTAGGGGTAGCCACTCGGATGAAAACTTATTGATTTCAAGTTTTCTGAATAGCCTACATAACATTGCAGCAGTGAAACAATATGGAGAAGAGAGGGAACTAGTGCTGTGCATACCATTTTTGTCATTCTTTAACGACTTTTCCTTTGATGATAAGCTTTTGGTGCATTCCGCCAAATCTTTGTTCTCCTCGGCGAATTTCTCTACAAACTATTTGTTATAGCTAGACTATGGCTCTGGCAAATGATACATGCGTCTTAAATTCTATGGGGTAAATGACCCTATAACTTCCTGGTTTTGTGTCTTGAATTGCTTGTCCGTTATCTCAAAATAGTTTATCACCCATTTGACCATATCTGTATAGGGAAGTATTTTTGGCCTTGCTGCGATGCAGTGTAGGAATGAGCATGCAAGCTCTGTAAGTGATGCTTCGGATGACCCGCTTCCATCTATCATAGTTGTAATCTCCATGACTCTCGGGTTTTCTTCCTCCTGCAGTCTATACATGCCTTCCCAAGTAAATATCCCTGCTTCTTTGCTACAGGTGGTGTCTGTGAATAATGGAGTCATCTCTGATTTTTCAGATACCAGAGATTTTCCTTTCTTCCCCATCACGTTCTGCGCACTGCTTTGTGTATTGTTCTGCGTACTGCTCATGTAAGTTCACAAGTAGAGAACTAAGACACAATAAGAAAGATAACAAATGATGGTAAATAATAAGGTGATGAGAAAGCTCTTAATTTTAAAATCACATCAAATATCACCTTACGTGAAATAACCCTTTTGCTCAGATCTAAATCATTTCTCATAAATAACCATCAATAAATCACTAAGTTGACATTAATGCCCATAACTCAGTATCGGATGACGAGAAATATTTCATCAAATTGTGAGCCCTTTTGATCTGCGATAAAGAGATTTTGCGATTTGCTTTGCAATATCGCAGATCACAATATTGCTAATCCTTTTTTGTTAACAATCATTCACAGATCACAATATTGCTAATCCTTTTTTGTTAACAATCATTCAAAGATCACAATATTGCTAATCCTTTTTTGCTAACAATCATTTGCTTCATTATGCGACTGCAAGATGCGATTTGCGAGATTCTTTATCGCATTTTGCAATATCAGGATGTTTTATCTTAGGTAGCACTGTGATATATGGGATCTGCGATATGCAATGAATCTGTGTGGCTCGCGATCTCACATCATCGCTTTTTCGCAATTCCGATAGTTTCTTTATATATGATGCCCTCCGTTACCCTTTTGCGATGCGATGTTCATCATTAAGAGAACGATTTTATTTGAGACTTTTCATAATACTTAAGACTTTGCGTTTGCGGATGTTTTTCCTAGCTTTTATGGTAACGTTGCAATTCTTTATAGGGAAGCTTTAATACTTGAATTTAAATGCACACAAAGCGAGGAAAGATAAGAATCTTAAGTTTATGATAGTGTGTTTTATTAAAAGGGAATTCTAAGTGCTAGTTGTTTTATTTTAGAAGGGTTTGCATTTATTTAGTGTTATTACTAATACTAAATAAAAGGGGGGTTGTTGCTGGCCACAACAATTGGTGATTCATTAGAAAGAACCAGATATCTCTGATTATCTTTTGAATTTTCTAAAACCTCCAAAACGGAAAAGTTTTATGGAAAATCAAACTTTATTACAGGAATATAAAGTGTATAATGCTCTTTGCCATTAACAATAGTTTGTTCCTTCCATCCTAATTCTGATTATTTTCTTCCCAAAGCTACTCATTGCATTTACATCAGTCACTACTTGGTTTATAAGGATAGAAACAAAGACATCCCTGTAGATCTGTTTTAAGTATGTTCATTTGTCGTAGGTAGAACCTTTGCTGCCAACAGGCGTTTATAGCATCGACAGGGTTACCTGTTACCCAACAATGATCCAATATCCTACTTCAGGAAGTATACAATTTTCAAAGATAAATCCATAATCACACGTATTACTTTCATTTTATTTTAATTCTTAAAGAACAATGTCTTGGTTTGGTGGCCAAATTTTGACAGTGCCATTCACTTGATTTATAACTTTACTGAACAAGCTGGCTCGTGATGAGACTCCTTGTCTTTTGATTGCAACAATCTTGAGTCCTTGCCCTGTTTTGGTATGCAGCTTGGCAATGTCAAGCTAGTTATAATCTTTATGATCATGATAAGCCGACTCTTGATGAGACCTCTTATTCTTTAAGTTTATAGTGCATAGGTGGATTACTCTTTGAAACTTGTAATTCCCTAAATGGGGAGGAAGTCATTGGTTCCTTAAGACTAGTTCTGGACGACAATTATAGAGTTTTTGAAGACAACCTTTCTACAGAGAACCTTCATTTTGTTATTGATGCTTTTTATGACCGAAATAAAACAAATTCCCACTAAAGGTTGTTTTTAATCAAATTTTTTAAGGTTGAAACTAGTAAAATTTTTAGGCTTGTAGCACTTGACTATATTTTTCAATAATAATGATTAATTTTCTAAATCAGTTCCATTTATACAAGCATGGGAAATTTTAGGGGCAAATTTTCGCCCTTAGGCGAAATTAAGGGGTTTTAAATTTTTAGTGGGCAAATATTTTGTATCATAGTACATTTTTACAAATCGCCTCAAATAGCCCATCTTATTTTAAGGGAGAGGATAAAAAAGAGAAATTTAGCCCTTGAAATTAGGAGTTACAACCTTCCATTCGCCCTAATTTTCAAGAATAGGTTTTATTTAAGTGAATCCTATGGGCCAAGTACCATATTTATAAAAGAGGAATGGTAAATTAATAAAAATATAAATAAATTAGAGGTATGGTAAAAAAATAAAACATTTTTTATATTTACTCTATAAGTCACCTTACATACATGCAAGGGTGTAAACAAATAAAGATAAAAATAAAGTGGAGATATGATAAATAAATAAAACCTCTTTTTATATTTAGTCCATAACCCTCTTTCTATTTATGAAGGCTCAAAAAAGATGTTTTATTTAAGTGAATCCTATGGGCCAAATACCATATTTGTAAAAGAGGTATGGTAAATTAATAAAAATATAAATAAACTAGAGGTATGGTAAACAAATAAAACATATTTTTTATATTTACTACATAAGTCACCTATATTTACAAACACTCAAAAAATGTGTTATATTTAGGTGAAACCTATGGGCAAAATTATGGGACAAATACCATGGACTAGATTGTTATTAATACCATGCAAAAAAACATTATTAACCCTAATATTAGTATTAATAAAAAAAAAATGGCACATGGTATTGACCCATGGTATTCACCAAAATGGCACATGGTATTGACCCATGGTATTCACCTAGAATGTAGCCTATTTAAATGGGGGAATTAAACTAGCATAGATCCATCTTTACTCTGATCTACTAACCCACGAGAGGTATCAAATATCGTGATATGCAAACTAGCATAGAGTGAAAAAATATTTGATCCCTCTCAGGGCTGGATCAAGAGTAAAAATGGATGTTCTAATTTAATGTATGTTAAACTAACTTGGTTAAAATAAAAATCAACTATTAATTTTATTAATTTTTATAAATTACTAATAGTAATTTTTAAGCTCCAGGTTTATGATAACCCATGGTAATACCAAGATCTTACAAGATTTTATAATTGAGTTAAATATTCGCCATGCCTGGTGAGAGATTCACCAAAAAATTATATATACATATTATATTATTGATAAAATCGCCTTCCATTTTTCCTGTATACCATGGAGATTCGCCCATTTATTATACTTATAAATTTAGGGGGGCTTCTTAAAATTTTCCCTGCCACTGAATCCATCCAGGAAAGAGAAGAACTTCTTCCCTGTAAGACCATCCAAGACTTGATCAATGAAAGGTAAAGGGAAATGGTTTTTTTAGTGGATTTTTTCGGCTCTTTTTAATCCACACAGATCCTCCACTTTCCATTCTTCTTTGGGACCAAAACTAAAGGGGACACCCACTCACTATCTGAGATGGGGTGGATGAACCCTGCATCCAACAGCTTCTGCAACTCTTCCTTAACTATGTGTTTGAGGGCTAGATTCATTCTCCTCCGAGGTTGGCACATAGGTTGGCATCCTTCCTTGATGTATATGTGATGAGTACACACCGAAGGATGTGCTCCCTACATTTCTTTATAGCTCCAAGCAAAGGCATCTAAGTGTTCTCTCAGCATGTTGCACAACTTCTCTTCTTGGTTGGCTGAGAGAGAGGGGTTGATATTCAAGGTTTTAGATTGACCAAATTCTACCATTTTGACATGTTCAGGACTTGGGTCCACTAGGCATAACTCATTCCAAGGATTATCCTCAGATTCCTTCACAAGCTCATCAAGAGGCATGGTGTTGGGGGGTTGGTTCTGGAGGATTTGGTCACTGAGGTCATCTTCATCAGGTTGCCCCCCTCCTATAATAGCATCTACGGTATAGATTGGATGGGATGTGATATGATACACTTCATATTCCTCCTCCTCTTCCAACCATAGGGGTAATTCATGCTCCAGGGATGGTTGACCAAGAGGGTACAATACCAATTGTTTGGACAAATAGATGGTTCCGGAGGATTTGGTCAATGAGGTCATATTCATCAGGTTGCCCCCCTCCTATAATAGCATCTACGATATAGATTGGATGGGATGTGATATGATACACTTCATATTCCTCCTCCTCTTCCAACCATAGGGGTAAGTCATGCTCCAGGGATGGTTGAGCAGGAGGGCACAATACCAATTGTTTGGACAAGTTCCCATTCTTAATGGTCATGTTCCTAGCTTTAAAACTTATGTAAGCATCAAAAGTTGCTAGCCATGGTCTTCCAAGAACGAGAGGGTAACCATTGAATTTAGTCTTGGGCTGGAGAATTAGGAAGTGAGCATGATACTCCCAGGAATCAATAGAGACCATTACATCCTCAATAACTCCATCAGGAGCCTCTGTGGACCTATCTGCAAGTTACAACACTGTGGTGGTCTTTCTCAAAGATCCTTAGAGGTTTAGTTTGAGCATGGTTTCCTTATTCATCACATTGATGGCAACCCTAAGATCAATCAAGGTGTGAGGGACAATGATGCCATCAATGTGCACATCTACCATAGGACTTCCAGGGTCTAGATACTTTGGAAAAATCACTCTTCCCAGCATTAGATTAGACAATTGACCAATGCCATTGATGGTAGGGGTGTATTTCTTTCTCCTCCCATGATGTTTGAAGCATTTATCCTTTATAAGATTTTTGTAGATGGATACATCCTTGATAGCTTGGAGGAGTGATATTTTAACACACAAGTTTTTCAATTCTCCCTAAATTTCAGTCTCTTCTGGGGTGTGCTAGTTAGGATGGATCAATATTTCAGGAAAATGAGGTGGATTTGCTTAAGGGACGCTCTCTTCCTTTTCCTCCTCAAGCTCCTCAGGTGGAGATGGAGGTTGGTTATTTGGGAGCACTCTTCCAGACCTGAGATTGATTTCTTGAATCTCCACAGCATAGGAAGGGTAAGATGTCTCTCCACTATAGGCATGTTGTGCATGCTTATTGTTTGGGTTCAAATTTGGTTGAGCAGACATCTGAGGTTGCTTGGGTGGAGCAGGATGAATGAGTTGTGGTTGAGATGGAGGTGGAGGCAGTAAAGCAGGAGGTTGGTTGAATTGAGGCCTCCACCCTTGTGATGGGTTATTCCACTGAGGATGTCTAGAATCATATGGCTGAAATGTTTTCTTGGAAGTTTGGGGAGGATACTGAGGTGCATAAGGCCAAGGAGAAGGTGTGGACCATGAAGGATGAGTAGGAGAATACCAATGGGGTAGGGGTGCATTCTGGTTTGGATGGTAATAGGAATAGGATTCACCTTGCATGACCTGCTAGTATGGACGAGCTCCTTGAGGCCTCCTTTGATTGATGTAACAAAGTTGTTCAACCCTAGCTTCTTCCCCTTGGTATAAAAATTTCAATCCACGCAAATAAGGAATCTTATGTGTGGAATGTTTTTCCTCACAGATCAAGAAAACCTCTATAACATTTAATGGAAATTCATTCCCGGGGTGCCTTCTAGTGCATTTAGGGAAAAATATAGTTAAGGCTCTCTCTTCTTCCTCTTGTCTCCTCTTGATCTACATGGTGTCCATTTGCAGAGAAAAGTTGTGCAACATTTCACTTTTAAATTCCTCCAACATGTTTCCAATTCCATTCTTGATAGATGTGGTGGAGGAAGAGGAACTGGCCAAAGCTTGACTAGACCTACCCGTCTTCCTAAAAACCCTAGAATGGTTTTTGAATATTGTCTTGTTGTTGTCATAGGGTAGCTGATAAATGTCTCCTCTAGATAACATGTTTAGGGTTTCTATTATGTCCTCCATGATTCCTCTAAGAAGGGCTAACTTGAGTGATTCAGGATCAAGGGTACATATATCCCTTTTACAACTGAGCTAGAACCTTTCCTCATAGTCTTCCAGGGATTCATCTGGTCCAAGGTTCATTCTAAAAATTTCTTATTTGGTGTCTTTGGACCTACAATTGTCCTTGTACTTATTTTTAAAGGATTGTTTCATTTGAGCCCAGATAGTGATGCTATCTCGAGGTAGACCCATGAACCAGCGCAAGGTTGCATCCTTAAGGGTGGATGGGGACAACTTCAACTTCTGGTCATCAGAGGTATAATCATAGTTTCTACAAACAACAACAAACCCAAACAAAAAAGTATTAGGGTCCTCTAAGGCTAAACCATGGAAGTGAGGAAGGGAAGAAGGGCTTATATTTTTCATCCTAACATCTCCATTAGTCTCTCTGATGGGAAAATCACCCTCATTTCTATTTTCAGCCATGGTGTGGGTATATGGAATGGTTTCTTCTTCTTCTTCCCCAATAATATCTTCAAAGATCTTAGTTTTTTCACCTAAGGGGTCCTCTAACTCCCCTGCAGTCAGAGAGGGAAGTTGACAATCACTAAAGAAGAGTGAAAATTTATTGTTTGCTGGTGTGGGGGTATTTGGTAAGAGTTTCGCTAAAGTGTCTCTACTCCTACGAGGCATGAAAGAAATTTTCTTTGTATGTGTTTTTTTCAAGACCAAATGAAAAATAGAAAGGAAAGCAAGAATAACATCTATATACTGAATGAAAAATAGAAAGAAAAGAATAAATTATATCAACCTAGACACCTTCTCGAAAATGACGCCAAAAAGATGGTGAGCCCTGGTATTGCACCAAGAGTGCTGCAACTTCTAGAGTCTCTTCAACTTTACTTTATCAACATGGGGTTTTCTACAAACTTAGAGGTGACATTGCTAGATACACAATAGATGCATCATCCTACTGATGCCATCCTCAACTAGGTCACTTAATCATTAGGGTTCCATACCATTCCTCTAGTAAACTTAAAGGAGTCTAAGTACTGAAAGAAGAATGTAAAGGCTGGTCCTAGTGCAGAGAAAGTAAATGATTTTCAACTCAGAAAATGAAAGTTGTCAACTTGTAAATGCTATGAAAGTACACAAATATTATGCTAATTCAAGATTATTCTACCATTTCATAATTCAAGAATGCATGCATTGACTATCCAATTCACACTTGTAGAGTAAATAAAGTTCTAATTGCTAAATTTAGAAATGAAAGAGCTAATGCTATCTAATCTTGCAGGAAAGAAAAAGGGGTGAAAGGAATGGTCTAGGTGGCACTTCTGGTCATGGAATCCGGGGTCAAACTATTCCTAAACTAAGCTAGGCTATCATTGCAAGTCAAAATAGGGTCAAAAATGGCGGCTACAGGTGTGCTACAGGATGTTGTTACATGATTTATGTATTGCTATAAGATGTCTTGAAATGCTACACGAAGTTGGATGAGAGGGTTTGGAGGGTAAGAATGGTGAGATGAAGTGTTGGAAGGTTGTATGAAGGTTGTGGGATATGTAGGGAAGGTGATCAACACCCTTAGCCAATCCCAATACTTCAAGAAGGTCGGATTTGGGCTAAGATGGATGCTCACGGTGACCGAAAAACAAAGATCTAGAACATAGGTTAACATGCATCAAAAGTAGGTGGAGAATGCCTAAATGGATTTGGTGAAAGGGGTTCTTGCCTACAGATCCAACAACGCTGCAATAACACATGCACATGTTTCTCTTTTACTTTGCAAATTATTACAAGTCAATGTGGAAAAAATTAGTTAAATTTGGAAAACCTTATCTAACTAATGTTAAGAACTTGATCTATGAAAAAAAACACCTCCTAAGCTACATCAATCATGAGAATAAAAATAACAAATGTAAATCTTTCCAAGAAATCATAAACAACTATCTAAGTAATGCTAAAACTTGATCTATGCAATGAACAGGAAATCACACTATTTTTGGGTTGTGATAGTGAGGTCCTCTAATCATGATCCCATGAGGGAAATGAGATAGGGTTCACTGTCATAGGCTTTTTGATGGATTTTACTCTACTGAACTGCAACAACTAATTTACCCTATAAGCTAAAAGAAACATGAATAAGAAACAACTTAATCAACCTTCTAAGCTAAACAAAACATGAATAAGCTTAAGCAAATTAATCAACATTCTAGATTAAGAATATAGATACAAGAGAGGAACTTTTGATGCTAGGGTTGGGCCCTAACCCAAGAACTTCAACCCTCTGAGTCAACTCAGTGCTGGATCAAAACATAACTTCTCATTATCATTCAAAAAGTGTCAAATACATCATCAAAATAATAGTAAAATGTGCTTCAGCTCAATGGCCTCTTGGCTACAATAAACTTCAAATCCTAATGAGTCCCTTAGCTTGTTTATTTATACCAAAGTGGAACCGCCAATAGCTACCTAGAAAATAGGGATATTTGACTCCCTAACTCAAGAATAGGTGAATCTAAGTCTTCTTTGACTTGCACTGGCTCGGTTGTCAACGAACTCAGCCCGCTTGGCTACTAATGACACCGAGTTGATGAGATAGAGTGGGGGATCTTCGATTGATTGGAGGAGTTAAGGAGGTGGACCACCTCCTAGAATCTCTCTTGCTTGTCTACTCTGAGTTCCTGCACTCAAATCAACTCAAAATTGCTCCAATTCCTACATTTAACACACATTAGGCCATAAGACATATCAACACATCTTTTACTCTCACATTAAGCATAATATAACGAAATTTGTAGATAAATGTGAGAAAAAAAATAATTTAATAAGCTAGAGGATGGAATTGTGACCCATATAATATACCTACTGATGAGTCTCATCACTAACAATATTATTTGTTTATAAAACCAACCTAGATCCATCTTAATTTCAGATCCACCAAGTGTTGAAAGGGGTCAAATCTCTTTAATATCTTGAGGTGCAAACATGTTTTAGAGTGCAAAAAGATTTGATCCATCTCCACACTTGGTAGATCAGAATTAAGATAGATCTAGGCTAGTTTGTAATAAAAACAACAAATCGAGTGACCATAGTGAGGTTGAGATTATTGATGTCTTATAATGCTTTCAATTAAAACTAACTAAACATGCATATTCATTTTAGTTTTTTCATTATATTCGACATTATTTTTATATTTAGAGAATATTTTACTTTTATTTTAAGAGAGATGTGTGTCAACTCCACATTGAGCATGGATGAAATCACACATCATTCTTGTAATGACTATGAATGCACCTCTCGGCTCAATACTTTGATTTTTTAGCACAATATGTTATAGTACCAAAGACTGGAAAACTCTATGACTAACTAAGCATGCATTCATTTTTGTTTTTTATTATAGTCACATTGTTTTTCTATTTAGTGGAAATTTTACTTTTATTTTAAGAGGGATGAACATTGAGCACTAACATAATCACACATCTCTCTCATATTAGACTATAGAATGCACCTCTAGGATCAATACTTTGATTTTAGAACACAATATCTTTGTGGGACCAAAGACTAGAAAACTCTATAACTAACTAAACATGAACATTCATTTTTGTTTTTCATTATGGTCAACTTTGTTTTTCTATTTAGATTACGTTTATTTTAAAGGGATGTGTGTCAACTCCACATTGAGCATGAAAAAAATCACCCATCGCTCTCATCCGGCTATAGAATGCACTTGCACGAATGGAATCACACATTGCTCTCTTACTAGACTGTAGAATGCACCTCTAGACTCAATACTTTGATTTTAAAACACAATATGTTATGGGACCAAAGGTTGGAAAAATATATAACTAACTAAACATGCACATTCATTTTTGCACCTTTGGGCTCAATAATTTGATTTTAGAACATAATATGTTATGAGACCAAATATTATAACTATGCACATTCATTTTTGTTTTTTATTATAGTCAACATTGTTTTTCTATTTAGAGAATATTTTACTTTTATTTTAAAGATATGCCTATCAACTCCACATTGACATCGCTCTCATACTAGACTATAGAATGCACCCCTGGACTCAATACTTTGATTTTAGAACACAATATGTTATGAGACCAATAGGAAACTCTATATTTTATTATAATCCAAGGAAGTCAAACATATGAAAGGATAAATTGACATTTAACAACAATTTTACCTAAAGATCTCTAACTTCTTTACCATATCTCCCATCAATACTTTCATTTTAGAACACAATATTTAAAGGACCAATAAACACTCTATATTTTATTATAGTCCAAAGGATCTAACATCTTCATTCTATGGGATCAATACTTGATTTTTAAAACACAATATGTTATGGGTCCAATAAAAAACTCTATATTTTATTATAATTCAAGGAAGTTAAAGAACAAATTGACATATAACCACAGTTTTACCTAAACAAATCTCTATCTTCTTTACCATAATCATAGCATTTAAATATCTTCCTGAATATATTGGGCTCTTTTAGGATAATAGAAAAGTTTTTAATCAAATCATGTACTATAGTGTTGCAAAGGAATATATAGAGAATGTGCAAGATGTACAAATAACTAAAGAATAAAGAGAGACTACTTTGAAAACCCTTTATTCTTCACAACGCTTTTTGGTATGGTTGATTTCATTACTTTAAAACCCTTTTAATTTTTCATGTGCTTTTTGATATTCATAATTTCATTGCATCGCCTATTATTCACCTCTTAATGCCATTTACCATTTTATTGAATTTCTCGGTAAAACTGGTGCAAAGGAAATGATGACCTTGGTGATTGTTGAGTCAAGTTCTATTTCAACTCAGCAACATCCTTTTTGCCCTCATTTGCGCAGACCAGGTGGTTGTGATAGCTGTCGCATCAAACCATTTAAAATCTATCACTTCCCAAAATAAATAAATTACTTAAATTTTAAGGCTAGGTATTAAAATTTTTATACATAGCCTATGAGAAGAAAAATGATGTAATATGAAAAAAAATTACTCTCCTTTCCTTTCCACTTCTAGTTTTTTAATCATTATTTTTTTCTAATTCCAAAAATTTTACAGAATATGTTAAATGAGATTTTTTAGAGTTTTGTTTTGTGTTTTTTTAGTAAAATCCAATAAAAAATGTGTTCTCAAATTTTGATTTAAACATTTTTTTCTAATTCCAAAAATTTTACAGAATATGTTAAATGAGATCTTTTAGAGTTTTGTTTTGTGTTTTTTTTAGTAAAATCCAATAAAAAATGTGTTCTCAAATTTTGATTTATATTGTTTAAAATGGTTATTTTACTGCATATATGGATTCAGCAAAATGAAAAACTTTATAACAGCGGATTATACAAAATTCACCTAAACTTATAAATTCAATAAATCCCTGTCATATTTTAAACAAACTAAATTACAAAATAAACCAAAAAACATTTCAAAAAATCTTACTAAACTCTATATACATATGACATAAATATGCCACCCAAAAATGGTCAGAAATCTCTATCAATCCACATTATATTCAATTTCCCATTACACCCTCAATCATTAGATAATTAATTAAAGATCATACACTGCCTAGATTCTCATAACTCATGGCAACACGCTTTACTAATATAAATTATTTACAATTATTTAGGGTCCATTTGGAAATTTTATAACCAGTAACATGCATAAAATTTCAAAATAATCACAGGGAACTTGAAGCACATTTACGCTGACAGAGATACAGTACCTTCCTCGCATACCTGGATGCATATTTTTTATAAATCTGATAGCAATTTTTCAATTAATGTGTGCTTTTATGGGACCAATTTTCTTATAAAAGTGGTTAATGCAGATTTTCAGCTGTGATGACCACTGAATGCAAGCAAGCACCCATTATCTTTTACGCTGTGGATGCTACTTTCCACAAACCAAGCACATGCCAGTAACCTTAGTCCATGAAAATTGAAAGCTAAAGCCAGCATGCAAGTACATACAAAGTCAACCATACTCACATGGGGCTTGAGTTATTATTTTGGATCCTTGGTGAACGGAGGAATCGCAGGGGTCAAGACAGGCACATCACATTATTCTTTTTTCCAGCTAAAAATACACCACCCTTTTCCATTAAATAAAAAAGGATAGTACATATGCAAATTTTACAATCGGTCAAATACAGGTATGAAACTTAAAAGTAGCATATGATGAATAATTTTATGCTTTTTCTGGAAGGTTTAATTCCCTCAAGTGACTTTTATATGAGTAATTTGACTTTTTTTAATTAATTTCATAAGGTGGTTTTTATTCTCAACTCTTTTTTTATGAAAATTGTTTTTAATAGTTAATTTGATAGATCCATGCTATTTCCTCAAAATTCATATTAAATTCTTTCAACTAATTTATCATATACATTTAAAAATAATTAGCCCAAAAAACTAATTTAACAAAATATTTTTCAAATTAACATGCCAATCCAAGTTGCCAACGGAATTTGGAGAATTTATTATTTTCTCTAACTAACATGCAAATCCAAATTGCTGGCAAAATTTAAAATAAAAAATAAAAAACTATTAATCTAAGATCCAATGAGCCATTAGAACTTAAATAAATAAGTTTATTGTTCTAGCTCACATGGAGATCCAATCCACCAATAGAACTTAAAGAAAGTATGTTGTTCCGTCTCACATGCTGATTCAATCCACTAATCTGATTTATATGATAATGGTAGATTTTAAAATATTTTTGGAAATTCATTATATGATTAGGAACAAAGTCTATTATTAAGCTTAATATTATTTAATTTATATAATAGAGATAAATTATTTAATTTATGATAAATATATTATCAATTTTAAAAAATAATAATCATTAAAACAATTTAACAAAACTATGAGGCTTAGCTTAGTCAATCAAGTTCCTTCCTATTCCTTAAAGACTTTGCTACTTCTCCTAGACTTTAATATTTATATGAGGGTTGATTCTTTGGAACATTCTTCAATTACTTTCAAACTAATTTTCTACCATGCAAGAAAAAGAAGAGTGCAAATTCTGAGGTTCTCTGGTCTCTTTTAAGGATTTTTAGAGGTTGCTACATTGAATTTGGAGATTGAGTTTATTCCAGAGAAGCGGTAAGAGAACTTTTTTTTTTTGTTTAAAGAGATAGGACACTAATTTTTAGGACCTGCGGTCAGTGCGACGGGCAGGGCGATTCCACCGTGCGAAGGACATGCGAAATATGAAATGAAACGAGCCAAGAAATGAGTTTATAAGGTGTTGGGCAAGTTGGGCGGGCCGACCCTCCTCTTGGGCGAAATAACACATGTTGAACGAGTCGGCTTGGGCATTTGGTGTGGGTCGGCCGAGTGACATAACCCGCCACCCGCCCATATATATTGGAGGGCGTTTGGAGGCAAATGACCATCATTCGATCAACATGAGTTCGAACAAGGAGTTCTGCAGTGCATGGATGAGCTCGCACGACAGACGAAACTCGGGTGGAAAACTCGTTCAGAAAAGTCGTTCGAGAAAATCGTTCGAGGAAGTTGTTCAAGAAAATCGTTCGAGAAAATCGTTCGAAGAAGTCATTCAAGAAAATCGTTCGAAGAAGTCGTTTGAGAAAATTGTTCGAGGAAGTCGTTCGAGAAAATCATTTGAGAAAGTCATTCGAGAAAGTCGTTCGGAAAAGTCGTTCAAGGAAGTCGTTCAGGCAGAACTCGGGCGAGGTCATTCGGGCAAACCGAGTGAGGTTGTTCGGGCGAGCCGGGTGAGGTCGTCGGGCGACCCAGGTGAAGTCATTCGGGCAACCCGGGTGAGGTCGTTCGAGCGACCTGGGTGAAGTTATGTGGCGACCCAGGTGAGGTCGTTTGGGCGATCCGGGTGAAGTCGTGTGGTGACCCGGGTGAAGTCGTGCCGCGACTCGAGTGAATGAGTTGGGTGAATGGGTGTACGTGCGGATGGGCAGTCGGGCGAGGGCGCACCATGCACGCCGAAACGAAGAATCGTGTGGATGGGCAACTTGCGTAGGGCGTGTCGTGCACGATGAAACAGTGAAGTGTTGAGATTGTGAACAGAGGTGTGACTCGTGCGGAGGCGCCCGTGTGTGGCAACTTGGTTACGACGTGACACGCCCAAGTTGGGCAAACAACACAATCGTGTGACAAAGTAAACGAAGGGTTGGTGAGTCGTGTGGCGACCATGCGGAGGTGTCGACAAGCTGGGCAACCAAGTTTGCCGAAGTTGAAAATTGACTAAGTGTAAATTTG
The DNA here is from genome assembly GCA_000404065.3 of Pinus taeda. Classification (NCBI taxonomy): domain Eukaryota; kingdom Viridiplantae; phylum Streptophyta; class Pinopsida; order Pinales; family Pinaceae; genus Pinus; species Pinus taeda. The sequence goes on from APFE031403223.1 coordinate 376,288, forward strand.
GGGTTTCCCAAGATTTAGCTTGTACTTTGTAAAAGTGAAGATTGTATAATATATTGATTCGGGCAAACTCATATTGTAAGAAGTTGCCCCTCCCTTTTTACTGTTGTGCATTTATCTTGTATAATGTTGTTTATGTCAATGTTATGGGCTTTCACTTGTATAAAGGATAAGGAAATAATACTTGATAACAAAAATAAAACTAAGTATAGAATGTTAGGGATAGTCTACAATCGTAAGTATTGGTGAAAAGAAAACAATTGGTAGTGCTGCACCTCGCTATAAGCAGTGGAAAAACTACCGCAAGTGTAAGGGCGTAACACTAACCATACCAAAATGAGAGTAAAGATGCAACAAAAAAATATAATAGTGAAGTACAAAAATATGTTTGGCCACAAATTTATTTGCCTTTCTCTTCAAACTAATCTTACATTCTATGGTTAAATGATTGACACAAATATTTAGCTAACATATTGTACTTCACACAAAAATTCATCAATATATTGTACTATAAATGAAGCTAACTAAATATTCTACTCAAATTAAAAAGATTTAATATTATAAATATATAAACAATTACATTTAAAAGCAATTCAAATCTAACTTCTTATGCAGCGTGAGTATCCATAAATATGTGATTGGATAGACATTGCCCTCGGATTCACTTTCATTGCTCCCTATCATGGCCAGTAGGTTTGACGGCATGCTCTCTCACTATGGCATTAACACTAGCAATTACCTAAATATATTAAATTGTGAATTTATTGTTAAAACTTGTACCAGTAATGTGAATTATAGGTTTAACAATTTTATAAATAAAAAAAATTAGTTGTAGTAGTAGATGTTTTTTTTAATAATTTTGTTAATTCCAAGGAAAAAAGATTTGTAATTTTTTCCTGTTTAAATTGTAAATTTGAATGGTTTAATTTTGAAAATTTAATTGAAGTATTTTATTTTTTTCAAAAATCTCAAAATTGTATTTTTAAATATTTTATTTAATATTTGGAAAATTTTTTATAACCTGTTTTTTATGAAATTTAATAATGTATTATTGAGTTTGCAGGTCTTTATATCTAGTAGGTTGTGTAACCCTGTCCATCGGTTATTAAAGTTGAATTGCTCATTTTAGATAAAAATTATTAAATTAATAAATTAGATAATTAACAAATATTAATTTAATGTCAGTTCATAAAAAAATTGCACTTGAATAAATTAAATCCCTCTAAACTCAGGTTAAAATGCATTTAAATGGGATCTATGTTATTAAATATAATCTATCCTTGAGAACAAAATTACAGATATCTATTTCAAACCAAACTAGTTTTCATTTTTATTAAATAAATAAATAATATTTCACCTATATTTATTTTTTTGTATTATGAAAACATCCAGGACTGTGATTTCATTATACCCATCATCTTGCATATTACAACATCATTGAATAATTATATTTTAATAATAAAATCCAAACGATTCTGTTATTGCTATGAATACGTAATTAATGAATTAAAATCTCATTTTTATACAGCTTTATCTTTTAAGCTCAGATATAACAGCATCTAAATCATATTCAACGGTCACATTATATTCATTCTTAGCCATGGGCATAATTTGTAACGGTCTGAAATTTATTATTATGCTGTTGTTTATACTTGGCCATTCATTTTTGTAATCCTGTTTTGTATCTCTAAAAGTATATTAAAGCGCACATTGTTTTCCCATGGATTGTTTGCTTCAGCACTGTATTTTCGCTGAAAATTGTTCAATGAATAATCGCGTGCTTGATATTAGGTATATCTGAGTGGGTGCAGGGGTTGTGTCGCCCTACTAAAGAGTACACTCTTTTTGGTTAGTATTGCAGAGTTTAACCTTCTTTTTTTTGGTTAGTATTGCAGAGTTTAACCTTTAATAGCCATTTACTTTGGTGTGAATTCACTGGACCAAAGTGTTCATTGTGTTGTTTTGCCGACGGAGATATAATGATTTATCAAGGCACAAATGAGGACTTCCTCCATTAACGATGCATTGGCTGCTTCTATGTTGTTTAAGGTCATAAAAAAAAATAGTGGAGTATTATATTTATGAAATATATATATATATATATATTATTAAATAATATTTTTTTATTAAGTATATAAAAGGTTATATAAATATATAATATTTAAGTTTTTTTCTAAATATAGTATTAGAATACAATAGGTCAAAAATATGGGTAAAATAGGAACTTTCAATGCCAACTAATCCAAAAGAGAAACACTGATCTGTTTATCATCTTATCAACAAAGCTCAAAAATAATATAGTGTTTTGCTTCTCCATCTGCTGATTGTCTATATCAATATATAGATGAAAAGTTTGTAAGAGCAACATATAAAAATAATAATAAAAACTAGTCCATAAGATCATATAAAGTAATGTAGCAGCAAAAAACCATGTGATCAAACTAATCTAGATATGCAGAGGTAGCCCTCATATATCCAAAAAAGATTCATGTTGCTACAAGTGAATTGATCCATTAATTGATTCATTAATCTGCCAATACTCTGAATCTGCTTAGCACCCTCCTTAGAAATATGCATCTGAGTTGGGTTCCTTGTATATATGACAACAAGTAATATGATTAAAAGCAACCCTTAACTATAGAATCTCTTCTAATATAGGCAACATAAACTGATTGTGACACACTAGACAACATTGAACCAATTGATCACTTTAAGAGAGTCCCCAAAAATATGAATGGAATGGCAGTTGTTTTCTAAAGCCCAAAATGAGGAGTTTTAGTGTTAAAAGTTCAGCATAGTTGTTCGTTCCCTCACCCAAACAAATAATTGATCTTAGAGTATGCACCTGATTCAGATGGAGCACGATCCCACCACCACATTTGCCTTGTTCGTCTCTTGCCCCATCGAAACAGGCCCATGGCTTGTCGTAATCAACCTCCTCATCAACCACTATCTAATGGGGTGCACGTGGCTCTTTTGAGGGCATTAGGGAATAGATGGCCATAATTTCAGAGGCGATGTTGGCGGGTGCTAAGGGCAAATCCCTAAAAATTTCCTTGTTTCTGGCTAACCATACCCCCCAAAATAGAAGAGGAGGAATGTTCCTTTGCTGGTGATCAATGACCGACACCCACCATTCCTCCCAAGCTTCCTTGCAGTTTTGTCCCCTCCATTATATATTCAATCCCATTGATTGTTTGATTTTAGCTAAGATGTTTAATGTGAAAGGGAAAATAAGGAATAAATGATCCACTAGTTTTGTTGAGTTTTTGCATAATACATACCACCCTGACCCCTCTTTTAATCTCTTTTGAAGATTATCCCAAGTTGGGACTTTGTTATTCATAACACACCAAAGGAAGAGCCTTGCCTTGGCCAGGCATTCCAATTTCCATAATTGTTTCTAGTGCCTTTTTAGGGATCCTTGTAGCTGACCTTCAAATATTACTTTGTATCCTAACTTTGGCTAGTAGATTCCTGTTGACGAAAAAATCCATCTTAATTCATCCTCCCTATCCCTTAATCTGATATTGGATTCTCGGAGCTAATGTATACTCATGCCATAAGGTTGCCAATTCACCCTGAAGTTGAAGTTGATCTGCGCTCTGCCACCCTTGAGACCAGAAAGTTGTTCCACGCAGGGCTGATGCTTGATGTAGGAATGTAATCCCCTATTCGTTTATCCTGTCCACCATAGAGAGGGGAAAATGATAGTTATCTTCCCCTACCACCCAAGGATCCAATCCTACTCTAAGGTTTTTCCCATTTCCTACTTTCCATGCTAAACCTAATCCAATAACCTCAAAATATGCCATGGTTTCCCTCCATGTGGATGATGAATTTCGAACCTTTTTATTAGGGCTCTAAATCCAATCTTCAATGGAAAGGGAAAAGATGTATTTCCTACTAACCACTGTTGTCCACAAATTGTCCATAGCGATTAGCCTCTAGCTAGATTTGGCCATGAGGGATGATGCAAAGGTATAGAGCTTTTTAAGGCCCCATCCTCCCCATGCTTTGGGTAGTGAGATCGCATCCCAAGCCACCCAAGGAAGGGTATTTTTCTCCTTGCTGCCTGACCATAAAATTTTCCTGCAAGTTTTCCTAATATCCTGAAGTATACCTTTTGGAACCCAAGTGAGTGTCGCCCAATAAATCGAGATATCTTCAATTACAACTTTAATTAGCACTATTCTCCCCGCTCTTGAAATCCATTTAAAACTCTAATGTTTAAGTCTCTTTTCCACCTTGGCCGCTAGCCATTACAAATCCTCCTCCTTATAATTGTTTGCTTTGAGGTGGAAGCCCAAATACTTAAAACTCTCCCTAAATGTCTTGACTTCAACAATAGTACTTGCTGAAAGCATCAAATTTCCTTACAGAGATCTAGTACAAACTTAATGCAATCTTAGTCCTACCCAGATCCATTGCTGAATAGAAGGATGTCATCTACGAAGAGGAGGTGAGTAATGAAAAAATTTGGAGCCACTTCAATACCATGAATATCCCCTCTTCTTTTTGCTGCTAATAGATACTGACTCATACTTTCAGCTGCAAGTAAGAATAACAAGGGAGAGAGAGGGAAACCTTGTCTTAGCCCTCGCTGAGTATGGAAAAAGGGCGAAGTAGATCCATTGATAAGGACTGTAAAGGAGAAATTAGTAATACATCCCAATCCAATTTATAAAAGGAAGCTCAAAGCCCAAATGAGTAAGTATCATGCACAAATGTATCCAACTGAGGGTTGTCTACCTTAGGGATGAGAGCTATAAATGTAGAGTTAAAGGGATCAAAGATGCTACCTTTCAGGTGCGACTCCTTTGCAATTCTTGCCAGATCATCTCCAAGAAGGTCAAAGAAACCTTGGTAGAATTCCATTGTCCACCTATTAGGCCCTAGATTATTGTCCTTCTGTATAGAATTTAGAGTTGATTCCAATCCCCCCTTACTAATCAGAGCCATCAACATTTGGTTGTCCACCTCCTCCACAAAAAGAGGAAAAAATTGTGCAATTCTGATGAGTTCTGCAATTGATGCTCCCTCCGGAGCCTTTAAAAAGTTCTTGAAATAATCTTTCCCCAAGGCTACTATCTCTTCAAAGGATGTTTCCATGCTTCCATCACCTTTCTACATCTCCCATATGGTATTAATATGTTTCCTTCCTTTTTCATAATTTTGAACGAATTTGGAGTTTTCATCCCCGTTCTTCAGCCATATTTCCCTTCTCTTTAGTTGCCATTATTCTTCATGATCTAAAAAGATTATGAGTTTCCTTTGTTCCAGCTCGATCAATTGTATTTTAGCTTCCTCCGACACCAAACCCTCTGGATGTGGTGCCTGTAAGTTTCCCAACTCCTCTTCAATAAATTGTAGGTCCTCTTCATCTCTCACTTTCTTTTATTTTTCCCACTGGATGATATTTTGTTTTGCTAGGGATCGTCCAATAGGTATGACACCCAATGGTCTTTAATTAGCTATACATAACCAACCTCCTTGAGCTAAGCATAATTGAATTTAAACGGGCTACCGGGTTTCGAGTTTCCATTTCTGAGCTCAAGGAAGACAGGATTGTGATTTGAATCACCTCCTCTTCTAATCCACTGCCAAAAGGATTATATTTTTTCTAGTAGCTCCTCCTTCAGCAAAAATTGATCTAGCCTTTTTACCATTGATGCATTCCCACCTCTTCTGTTCCACTAGGTGGGTTTTAATCTAATAGGGTTGATATCAATGAGTTTGTTATCCATTAATTTCCTATTGAAGAACTCTAACAAGGGATCCAAGTGCGCTCTGGGGCCCCAAACCTCTGAAGTGCCTAAAGAAAAGTTCCAGTCACCCTCGATCACTAAGTTTTCCTCCTTCAGAAAAAATTTCACAAAGAAAGAATTCCAAAAACCTCCATGTCCAAGTAGGGCCCATAGACATTGATGAAGGTCAGCTCTATGTCCAGGTCAACCGAATAGACTTGCACAGCCAGGAACGAGGTCGAGCTCCAAAGATTGGATATCCAGACTTTTGATAGTTTAAAACTAGTCTCCAATCCACCTGATGTACCTCTTGCATCCAATGAGACGGAAAACCATCCTAGGAACATTCTTGACAAAATCTCAACAACCTTGTCCCCAAAACCCAAAGTTTCTTGTAGCATTATTAGATTAGGTGAAGAAAAAACATGAGCCTCTTTAGTGGTATCTTTTTACAGGTGCTATATAGACCCCCTACAATTGAGGGATATAACTATCATTGAGAACCTTCGACAGGGGTCTGCACTGCTCTAAGAACCCCTACTAAAGTTCTTTGCTTTTTATCTAAAATATCCATCCAAGCTTTTAACAAATCCTTTTAAAAGCTCGATTTCCTACCCCTAGTTTTGAGGGCACTTGATGACCTTGGAATCTCCCCTAGACCTCCCAACAATGAAGTCCCCGACTCTTTGGAGAACTTAGGACGCATGTTATATGGATTACAAGTTTGACTACAATCCTTTAGGGAAGAGGGATGACATGATTGTTGGCCCAAATCCGACATAAGAGGGGGAATGGAGGTCACTCTGTTATCTAGTGGGTCACATGTACTATCCAACGAAACAACAATAGGAGGCAAAGGCATAAGGAAAATTTAAGGATGGCAAATTTTCTTGAAGTTTAAAAACATTGGCGAATATCACTAATCCCTAATATGCAAACTATAAAATGTTTATTGACATATTTGTAAAATTATTCAAATTTATAACGATTTTATATATAGTCTCAATATAATGTTGGTGATTTTTAAGGTAAAATAATTTTATATTCTAAAATTTGGGCAAATTGTCTTTTATAAAATTGAAAATTGGTGAATCTTTTTTGTGTAAAAATCATGGAAAATTAGCCCACTGGGCGAACATTAGCCCCTAAAATTTTCCATGCAAAGGCATGGAGGGACCATGCCTTGAAATAGAAGACCCCACAACACTAGAATGATAAACAACAGAGAAAACAGGAAGGTGGGATACTCGAGTTCCTAGGAGGTGAGGTGATGCCAGGGATACCCCCACTTACACCCATAATATGCATGTAAAATGCATAAGCACATTTGTCCCAGGTATTTAACTCACCAAGGAGTCAAATCTTCAATCATCAATGGTAATAATTTATAGACTAACCAACATAGTCTAACCCTTAGGCAATATCCACTTATCGGAACCTCAATCAAACCTCAAACCTTCACATAAGACTTTCTTAAAGCCTTTCATTAAGTTCTTCCTATCGGGACTTTAAAATCCCTCATAACCTTCATTAATGTTAATATCGAACCTAACCACAAACACTTCCTTAACTTAGGTTATGCATAAACCTTAACCCAAAAACCTTTTCCACACATTATTTCTATTACACCCGCTTTTTAATAGAAATATACATAATCTTACCTTTTTAAACTAGAACTTTGCTTTATCGGAAAACACAGGAATAACCCGACCAAAACAAATAGGCCAGACTTCAAACATTATAAACCTGCGTTCATAATTGTCGTCGGGTCCACTCATCGCCTCTTTGCATTATCATGTGTCGCTTTCCATTCACCGATCCCTGATCAAATTATGACTGTTGATCTAGACTCGATCTGACAGTAGGACTTCCACCTGATCAACAGAATGGAACGATGACCTTCTGTCGTAGATCTTCCTCCATTGTATCCGAGAATTTTTATTTATTTTGGATAGACAACAAGCATGGCGTTTAACCTCCCGATAAAGTGGTTTCCCCTTTCCACTTTACTACTACGTGTCATGATATGCATGGGATTGGAGCCAAACAAAAGAATACCACTTGCGGTCTTTCTTCCGCCCAAAATCTACTTTCCTGCCTTTGCAAACTGCTCTTCGTCGATTATCCTTTGCGCTCCTTCAACATTTGATGACCGTCGATCTATGAGATCGATGGTTCTCGTTCCTTGTCACCTGCGCCATTGATCTATAAGATCCAACGGTAGTTATGCTTCAACGACTCGCTTCTTCCTTCGTCCTTTCCTTTATGGTTTTCGTTGTTTCTTCAATGTTTCCTCTATGGTTCAGGTTTCTTCAAAGGGTTTCATTCTTCCGCTTCCACTGCTCAACTTCTCTGAGCTTAACTCCTCTGTGAATTCTCACTTCGCTACTTCTCCAGAGCTTCACTCTGATCTTCAACTGGATTCAAGAATCCTTTTATGATTCCTCTGAATCATTCTGCTCCTCTGCGTGTTCTTTAGAACTCTACCTGCAACCCTTGTTACAGAACCTACGAATTCACAACTTATATGTAATTCATTCACTAAATACTCATTCACACAATCACGCATTTAGGAATAAACCTCTATATATATATAAATATGAACAATTGATTACATATCCAAGACTCTCTGTCTCTCAGGCATGATCTTCAGTATTAGTGGCATCCTCTCTTCACTCTGCCTGTAGGCTTACATTTATACCAGAAAGGTTATGTTGAACTAATTCTGGTTCAAATCCTAGATCTACTGAACTGACTCCTAAATGTCCTCTATGTCCACTTCTAACTTCATTTAATCCCTAAGAACTCTCTCTAGTCCCTCGAATCTTGAAACTACTTTTAAGAGTTATAATTGACTTCTAACTCTTTTGTCATTATTAACCACTCATGTTCTCCTTTATTCGAGAGCATTTACAAACAGACTCACACATCTAATTAATTCCTATCCTACTCACTTAAAAGCCTAAATATTACATTAACTTAACACTTAGGAAACGAATTTCCCTAAAACACATGACCCCCCTATGTCTACTAAAATACAATGATTTCCTTGGGTTGAATGCTCCTGCATCAGAATCCTAGAGTAGAAAATATTCATGATCTCCTGATCATGTGTCTTCATAAGTTGATTGAAAAAACCTCCAGGGTCCCAAACTTTAGTTTGTAGCTGCCCAAATTCTTTGTTCTTTTGCTTATGCTGTACTTTTGTTGTCTTCTGCGCCATCTTCTTCTCCTTGTCAATCAGGTTCAAGTTCTAATTGATCATCCTTCCTGTTGTCATCAAATTTCTCTCTATGGCCTGTTTCCTCATCAGCTACCACAATTCTTCAATTTCTTTTTCCAACATATCTTTGGACTGGTCCATACTCTGCCTCTTACTTTTGCCTCTTTCTCTTTGTTTCAAGTTGTTGTTGCTGTCCACTAACTCTTCAAATTGTTGTTGGTTACTTTTATTTGTAGTTGTTGGTTTACTTTTTCTTCTACTTTTGCTCTTGTTCCAACTTTTGCTTTGTCTCCTACGATTACTGCCTCTCTTTCATCCTTACCCTCTTTCATGATTATTTTTTTTTGTATTGAATCATGACTTTCCAGCATTCTGTCCAGCAATTTAGCATCTTTGTTCCATGGATTAAATTCTTCCACAAAATCTTCTTCTTTCATTTTTATTTGGTTGTTCATCTGTGCCAAATCTCCTCCAGCATTTTCAACAAAACCTGCACTCACAAAACACTTGTTAAAATAAAAAACATAAGGCTTTTGTGCCTTATCTTCCTCTGGCAACAATTCAATTTGTTGCTATGTTTCTTTCTCCTCTGTCAGCACATCAGTATGTTGTTTTGAACTCTCAAAAGAATTCATGAGACTGTCAACTAGTCTCTCCTCCACATCATTTTCTCTAATGATGTTTTCTTGTTCTTGTCCATTGTAGTGAACTCCTTCTTTTGTAGTGTCAATTTGCTGAACTTTCATTACCATCTCCTTTTTCTTATGATTTTCATTCATAAAAAAAAATTTGTCTTCCTTTTTCAACAATCTATCTTGAACATCTATCCTCTGTTTTTCCAACTCTCTTCTTTGAAAGTCTAATTTTCTATATAGCTCAATAATTTCAATTGGAGTAGAATTTGGAAATTTCACACAATTTTCCATACCTTCCTTTGTTATTGATAAATAATTGTCATTTTTCCCTTTGCTAAGTTTTTTGCATAGACTTCTTCTTCCTTGACATCTTTCAGTAGATGTCCTTCTTCTTTACTACATTTTTCCTTGCTGCCCCTCTGTAACTCTTCTCCCAGAGTTATCATTGTCTCACCATCTGCATTAATATTCTCCTGCATTTGTTCTTCATCAAAATCATTAATCAAACTCATTTGATTACCTTTCTGAGACAATATTCCTTCATTCTTTATCAGAGTAAGTTCCTGATTTCTCATCTCTATGACAGCTTCTATAGACTCATCCATAAACTTTTTCTTCTGTATGCAGTCAAATTCTTCTTCTTCTGAGAAGTTTTCTTTGCCACCTTTTACTTCTAGATCTTCATCTACTCTGAAGATATCTTCAAAAGGTTGCTTTTCTCCTGCAATACCTGCCATCATACACAAACTATAGTTTTAAAAACATAAGACCTTGTGGTCTCACTTGATGTTTCAGTCATCATATCTCCTTGATGTTCCAAGTTCTCTTAATGACTCAGAAATTCTTCGATGGTCTCCTCTTCAATCTTTTCAAGCCCTTCACTTTGTTGCTTGATATCTTTCCCCAACTGTATATGAGACCTATCTATCTCATCTTCTTCTAGAACAGAATTTAGATTCTACTTGTCTTCTTCCTCCTTTATGACAATATCAACAAATTTTCCTCCACATGTTGCACCTGCAAACATACACAAATTTTCAAATTTAAAACCATGTGACCCTTTGGCCTCACTTGAAGTTTCAATATTCAAGTCTTCATCTTCTCTCATAACTTCACCCTATTCTGCTGCACAAATGGACACTTCCATTTTCATTTCCAACTCAGCTTCTTTGAGTTTTTCCATCAGCCACCTTACTTGCCTCTGTTGTAGCCTTCTCTGCAACTTATGCCATTTCACTGGCTTCTTCCTCAAGACCCAACCTAGTCTCTGGCTTTCCTCAAGTATTCGCCTTAATGCATCGAGTTGTTCTTTTAACTCTGCAATCTCTTTGTCAATCTCCTCTTGACTCATCCTCTTGCCATTTACCTTGGCATTCTCTTTCTTCATCTTTCTTCTAATGTGGTCTTCCTCAGAACCTATGCTATGACTATTAGAAGCCATCTTCTTCTCCTCTCTCTTCATGAGCTCCTCACTCACTCACTATGAGTTGCATTAAAGCCTCTACAACAAGAAGTCCTCCTTATTGCAACTTACCTCACCAAACTTTCCTCTGTACTTGGTTCTCTATCTCTGGAACCTTCTTTGAGCACTTCTCTCCACTCCTTCTAGGCTTCAACTCATCTGCACTTCTCAAGAACACAATTGTCCTCTTGTATTTCAATCATAATGAAATACTTGGTTCTGACCACCTCTTCTTTCACTTAGAAAATCTTACCAGCTTCCTTCATTACCTTAGCAATTCTACCCACATCCTCTGTGGAATTTCCCCTGTGATCTGCAACAATACTTCTATAGTAACAAGTCTCCTTCTTGCTACATATGCCTCACTAAGCTTCTCTCCTTTGAGCTCAGTCTTTTAGCATCTCTCTGGTTCTTTCCTCTGGAACCAATTCAGCACTCCTCGCTCTAGATTGCTGCAATCTTCTCACCTCCTTATGTTGTCACCTACATATCAATGTTACTCAAGCCAAAGATCATTCCCAAGCTTTCAAAAGCTTGCTTCTCAGTTTCCTTTTGAGAATACTCGTATCCTCTTTATCCAACCTTCAATTGGATTCTTCAGGTTCACATTTGAGTGAATCTCCACTTTCCTCAAGGAACAACATCACGGTGTTTTCCTTATGCTGCTACCTGTGCATTAATGTAAAAAACACACATTCTCCAATCTTCAATCAAATTAAAACAAACATGTCATCTCATCTTCAAGATCTCAGCATGATCTTGTTTCATCATTCCACCTATACCTTGAATGGATTTCCTTTGTCTCTTGCACCTACAAGTTCTGCTACACATCACCTCTGTGTGCTCACTGTCTGTCAGATTAGAATCTAATCCCTCCTAGCCTTCATAACATCTTAACACATCACTCTATTCTCAATTCCTTCAATGAAATGTTCACACAAAATTTCTTTGTTTTGTTTTAACACCATCTTTTTTCAATCACAATTGTGTTCTGATACCAAATGATGCAGGGTTACCCCCACTTATACCCACAATATGCATGTAAAATGCATAAGCACATTTGTCCCAAGTATTTAACTCACCAAGGAGTCAAATCTTCAACCATCAATGGTAATAATTTATAGACTAACCAACATAGTCTAACCCTTAGGCAATATCCACTTATCGGGACCTCAATCAACCCTCAAACCTTCACATAAGACTTTCTTAAAGCCTTTCTTTAAGTTCTTCCTATCGGGACTTTAAAATCCCTCATAACCTTCATTAATGTTAATATCAGACCTAACCACAAACCCTTCCTTAACTTAGGTTATGCATAAACCTTAACCCAAAAACCTTTTCCACACATTATTTCTATTACACCCCCTTTTTAATAGAAATATACATAATCTTACCTTTTTAAACCGAAATTTCGCTTTATCGGAAAACACAGGAATAACCCAACCAAAAAACATAGGCCAGACTTCAAACATTATAAATCCGCGTTCATAATTGTCGTCGAGTCTGCTCATCGCCTCTTTGCATTATTGTGTGTCGCTTTCCATTCACCGATCCCCGATCAAATTATGACCATTGATCTAGACTCGATCCGACTATAGGACTTCCACTTGATCAACAAAACGGAACGATGACCTTCTGTAGTAGATCTTCCACCATTGTATCTGAGGATTGTTATTTATTTCAGATAGATGACGAGCATGGGGTTTAACCGCCCGATAAAGCAGTTTCCCCTTTCTACTTTACTTCTACGTGTCGTGATATGTATGGGGTCAGAGCCAAACAGAAGAATATCGCTTGCGGTCTTTCTTACGCCCGAAATCCACTTTCTTGCCTTTGCAAAATGCTCTTCGTTGATTATCCTCCATGCTCCTTCAGCATTCGATGACCGTTGATCTATGAGATCGATGGTTCTCATTCCTTGTTGCCTACGTTGTTGATCTATAAGATCCAACGGTACTTATGCTTCGACGACTCGCTTCTTCCTTCATTCTTTCCTTTATGTTTTTCGTTGTTTCTTCAACATTTCCTCTGTGGTTCAGGTTTCTTCAAAGGGTTTCATTCTTCTACTTCCACTGCTCAACTTCTCTAAGCTTAACTCCTCTATGAATTCTCAATTCACTACTTCTCCATAGCTTCACTCTAATCTTCAACTGGATTCAAGGATCCCTTTATGATTCCTCTGAATCATTATGCTTCTCTGCATGTTCTTCAGAACTCTACCTGCAACCCTTGTTATAGAACCTACGAATTCACAACTTATATGTAATTCAATCATTAAATACTCATTCACATAATTACACAGTTAGGAATAAACCTCTGTATATATAAATATGAACAATTGATTACATATTCGAGACTCTCTGCCTCTCAGGCCTGATCTTTAGTATCAGTGGCATCCTATCTTCACTCTGCCCGTAGGCTTACATTTATACCAGAAAGGTTCTGTTGAACTAATTCTGGTTCAAATCCTAGATTTACTAAACTGACTCCTAAATGTCCTCTATGTCCACTTTTAACTTTATTCAATCCCTAAAAACTCTCTCTAGTCCCTCGAATCATGAAACTACCTTTAAGAGTTATAATTGACTTCTAACTCTTTTGTCATTATTAACCACTCATGTTCTCCTTTATTCAAGAGCATTTACAAACATCCTCACACATCTAATTAATTCCTATCCTACTCATTTAAAAGCCTAAATATTACAATAACTTAACACTTAGGAAACCAATTTCCCTAAAACACATGACCCCCTAATGTCTACTAAAATGCAATGATTTTCCTTGGGTTGAATGCTCCTGCATCACGAGGCTTGGGCTTCTAAAGGATTTCCTTGTGTCATTATTTCTTCCTGAGGAACTTGTGGTGTTGTCGCATCAATCTCCATCCCCTCCTCCCCTTTACCCCACTCTCCTTGTGTAACCATTGGTGTTGTCTCTGTCCCCTCATTCTCTAACCCCTGTTCTAATGGAACCATTGTCTCTATGGGAAATTGGGGAGCCCACTCCTATGCTACCTCCATTTCACCCTCTCTTCATGTGTCTATACCTTCCCCTCTGATGTCCCCCAAGTCCACTCTAATCCTCCTGAAAGTTCTGCTTTTTAGAGGACATTCTATGACCAAATGACCTATCTTATGGCACATGTTGCAACGAAACCACAACTCCTCATAGTCTAATTGGTGAAGGTGTGATCCATTCTTATTCAAATAGACCCTCCCTTGGGTCAAATTTAACTAGAATACGTGCCACCCTTCTAGTTCAGGTTGTTTGGAAAGACATATCTACTTCCAAGTATTCTCCAAGCTTGTTACCAATCGCCTTAAAAGCATCTTCCGTCCACATCTAGGGAGGTAGCGCAGGAAGTCTAACCCACACCAGCATGACTTCCATTCACTCTCTTTGAGCATCAAACAGACGAGACCATTTTTTGAACAAAATTGGCAACTTTGAAAGGCACTAATTTTCTTTGTCACCTATAGAAGATCTAGAACTGACTTGAAGCAAAGCATAAACCACTGTTTGGCTAGAATGTTAAATTTTGCATCTCCCATCGAAGTATCCACCTATTTTTGTTTCATCCAAGTCATGATATCCTCCACCGAGAAGAATTTCCCTTTTTCCGTTCCTACCAAGATGTGTTCGACTGCTTCCATAGCCTTGTCAAATTGAACTTCCTCCCCCGTAACTATATTATTCTCTTCCTCCTTTCTTCCGTTTCCCTTAGTTTTTTTACATTTGGATCCTACTCTATGAAGGGCTTCTTCTCTCAATGTATAATCATTGTTTCTCCCCTTATTCGTCTCCTCATAGCTTGGGATAATTCCTGTGTCTGAAGGAGGATTACTCAACACCACCTGGGTAAAGTATCTCAGTTCTACTTCAGGTAAAGTTATCCTACTTGGCCTCAGGCCATCGGATTATGTGCCAAGTTGGCACCACAATATTGTAGACCTTTTGAGATCCTTGAGAGGATTGGACCAGTGGCCTATAGACTTGCACTGCCTCTGACAATGAAAGTCCGTGATGTTTTCCATGTTTCATTGTTAAAAATATATGTAAAGGATGTTGATCATGTTATTGATTCGTTTGTATTGCAAGTGGAGCAATAAGGAGAATTCCAGCTGTAACCCCAATGCATATTGTAGTGGAAACATCTCATGCTTTGGAACAGAGCACTCGAGCAGGTTAAAGTGCAGTGGAAGCACTTTTGGCCTGACGAAGCTACACGGGAGATGACTGATCAGATGCAGGTTATGTATCCTTCATTGTTTTCCAGTGAAGGCAAATGATTCTTGGTATTTGTACATATTTATGTATGGTTACTATTGTAAATACCGCAATGAGCTAAGTTATAAAGCTCTAATAAGCAGTATGGTTGCCATGTTGTCATGTTTTACATGATGGTTTTCCTTTTGAGCATGATGCTATTGTAACCACTGCAACAAGCTGGGTTGTAAAGCTCCATAGGCAGTATGTTTTTTTTCTCTTCTGCGGTTTTGTTGGACCTAGGTGTAGTTTAACACCGAGGAAAGTGTTCCCCTAAGGGGGAAGGGTTTGTAATAGCCCCGGGTTAAAATTTCATGTAATAACGTTAATAAAGGTAAAATAAGACTGCAGGCAAGGGACACTTATTCCAAGCTCAGTGTTGGGAAAAACATCCTAGTGGGCATCACTTGTTGTGTTTTATGGCTAAGGGAAATTGGCAAAGGCAGTGGCTAAGGCTTTGGAAAGGAAAAATGGTATTTTTGGCACATTATTTATGAAAATAATGGAATAGGAGAAAAGGAAAGTGAAAGGTCACAGGTTGCATGTGAGGAGGCAAAAAAAGGAAAATAATGGAAAATTGAAGAAATTAGAGGCCTCATCAATAAAAAAAACCTTAGAGCTTCAGTTGGAACTCTTTTGTTAGTTTAGTGTTGGAATTTGTCACAGAGAGGAGAAAGCACCAAGAGGAAAAAGAAAGTAAGCAAGCAAGGAAAGGGAAGGAAAATCAAGGAAAGAAAAGGGAAAGCAAGGAAAGGAAAGGGAAAGAAAAGAGCGACAAGGAAAGCAAAGGAAGACAATGATTAAGTAGATTTAGAGGGAATACTTGCAGGTAATAGATTGCACGGGTGATTTCCTAGATGATTTTGACATGCATGGTATGTGCACGTTGGTATATGGTTATTTTTTTGTCATTAGCATGGATTTATCGGGTTTTGAAAGTGGATTTCAGCCTAGTCTTGCCATTTTCGGATATCCATGGTGTGATGGGATTGTTCTCGGTTTGATCTTTGGGTTGCCAGATAGTTTTAGAATCCAGGGTGAGGTGGTCTCAAGAAAATTCCCAAAAGAATAAGAATCCCTTGAATGGTAATGGCGACATACACAGTAAATCCTAAGGGTGGAGACAGGGAAATTCCTCGAGGATGGTGAAGAAATTATGAGGCATCCAAGCTCGATTCGGTTTTGTGATTTCGACACTGGTTTAGGTGTGATCGTGGCATGGAGAGGGTGGAGGTGGTTTAACCTCTGGATTCCCTTTGTTATTTATGGATTGGTTTATCCCATGAGATCTCACATTCATGCTTGGAATATGGCATGGGGGTGATTGACTGAAGAGAGATTTGGCTCAACCAATCTATGGTCGGGTGGAACGTGGAAGTCCTGAACCCGAACGATATTTGCCTATGGTTAATAAAAGCTAAGTTTTACTTACTTTTGGTAAGGAAATGTATTGGTTGTTACGTGGATTTAATGTTTGTTCTCTTATGGTTATTTATCTGGTTATAAGCATGGTTTTATGGCAGATCTTCGTCATGGCTCTTTTCATGTTTTCACTCATAAATGAATAAATAATGAATGCAAGACCAAATTGGTGTTAAGACAACTAATGAGAGAAGGTAGTGACCCTTCTTGTTTAACCTCAGATAAGTTTTCAGTCCCTTATGTTCATACTTACATTCATGACCTGTAGGTTTCATATCTACCAAGTGTTTAACAAAATGTTGGTCCTTATTGGGGATGGTTAGGTCAAATCTTGGTTCCATTTTTTAGTTTAAAAGCATTGTCTTCATGACTTTTATGAGTTTTGGAAGTTTCATAGCTTTCTGGGCAGAGGGTAAGCCCCAGCCCTAGAAAATAGCCTTAATTCTCGTAGTCGCTGGCACAACATTGGTAGAAAAAGGCCACAGTTGCACTGATGCAGGCCTGTGGGAGTGACTGGGAACCCATAGTCACATGGAGGCCTTGGCAAGGGAGTGATTGGGACTATAGGTCAAGGAAAAAGTGAGTTGTCTCGAGGGTTGGACATCTCGAGGGTTTGGGTTACTCTTGGAGGTCCTATGGCACTTGAGGGAAGTCAGTAAGGTCTTGTTGTGACGACTCCATTTCCTTAAGGTCATCTAGGAGGTCGAGACATATCATAGTAGCCCCTCATCTCATGTTTACCATGGGTAAGCCGATGAAAGTAGGTAGATGTGAGAGAAGGCATTGTTACAAAAGATTACCAGGTACCTCAACAAAAATACTACAAGCGAGTTGAGAACATTGGATGTTGTTAACATGACAGAGGCAATCATGGAAATTTCCAAGATGGTTTAGAAAGAACCAGCGAGAACCAAGGTTGAGGAGTGCTTAGGTGGTTTATTAAAATTTGTGGTTTCCTTTGATTTGAATTTTGATAGAAGGACAAGAGTTGGGTTTCCCAGCTGTTGGGATGCCTTAGAGAACTTAGTCCCATGGGAGCAGTATCAACAATCATTAGTAGAGACAAAGAGAAAAATTGACTCTTCTCATGAGAAGAATCCCACCCTCAAAGGGAAAAATATAGTTAATTTTTTGAGGAGGGATTTATAGCTGCTTTGGATGGTGAAAACTTTGTTCGTTGACAAGCCAACTTACATTGAACTGAGCAACTTGTAGGTAGCATATCAATACTACTTTCGCTCTCCTTTATTGAACCCAAATTTTTGGCAGAAGTGTGATCAACTGGTTAATCCACCTCAAGTACGAATCATTGATCCCGGGTCCCTCCCAATAGAACCGGCTCACCAAAAATGAAGATATTTCGACTGTGTCAATCATGACACTTCATGTTACTTCATGTTTTTTAAATATTTTGTTCAAGAATCGAATCAAAATTGTTATATGATTATTAGGATAACTGTGCTAGTAGCACGCTAGAACAATTTAGATGGTAGGAACTTATGTGAAGATCAAGAAGGAATATTGTGTAAGGGGTGCTAGTTTATGAGACCCTATAAAACTACTGAAGAGATTCATGAAAGGGGTTCCTAATTTTTGTTCCAGATGCAACTCTGAACCGTGAATTTTTGCAAGTGTTTGAAGATCTATAGATTTATGCTTTTTTTGGGGGGATTAATAAAGAAGTAATGGTGATTCCAAATGCATGAGATGTGTAGTATGTAATATTTCCCTTGTTTGTTTCTATATGTGTTTCTTTCCTCTCATATGGTGCGTAATTGTAGTTGTTTAACTTAACCTCTAAGTCATAGATTCATCAATGTCATTATGTGATAAACGATGCATGTGATGTGTGAGGTCAGATGTTCTTAATATGCACTTTGTGTCCTCTAAATTTTCATTTACACAATCTATTCCATGTTTTATGCTGAATTTGGTGCATAGGATCCAAGTATCAACCCTCTGCATTTTGTTTCTTTTCTTTACGTTCCTCTTTCAGCTATACAGCTACAACAACTAAAATAACCGCATGTTTTTGCAAGTAGCCCACTAGATCCAAATGTTAAGTCCTCTAAGAGAGCATTCAATGTGTGCTTATGATTGAATCTACCTTTGGAAGAGATATTTGAACCAATCTTAATTCATCATTTTTTTTAAAAGCTAGATGTTAATGAAAAATCCTTCAAACACTCTAATATGTCCTAGGCACTGACCTCTCTCAACCCAGAGGTTGTCTCTAGGAGCGACAATAGGTAGTATGAGGTCTAAAGCAAGTTTTGATCTCTTTTCTTTTTATAACTTTGGAAATTTTTTCAGTGGTACCTTTAAGGTAAGGTAAATAGGAATTTTTTCTTAAGTTTTGGATGCTTGAGTTGAGAGGACCTTTGTCACTTGCAATGTGAGGAATTTTGTTAGAAAGAGCCTTTTTTAGAGCTTCATTAATATCCTTTTTATTGTATCCAAGATTACTTAAGACCTTACTTAGATGTTCTCTTTCTTTATCCTGATGGTCTATGCCAGATATTTTGAAGGCTCTATAAGCTAAGGTTTTTATGACAACTCTGGGAAGGATGATGGTGAGAGTTTGCATGTAGGTAGTTTTCAGTGTGTGTTTTCTTTCGATAAACCATATGGTCAAGTTTTCCATCAGGTCTCCTCATGATAAGGACAACCAAGAAGGGAATACATCCATTTCCTTTGGTTTCCATAGTGAATTGGATGTCTGTAGAGATGCTATTGAGGTGTCGTAGAAATTTTAATAGTTCCTCCTTACGATGTAGCCATATAAAATTTGTGGCATTAAAACATATCTTCCAATTTTTTGGTTTTAGATAATAAGTGTTAAGAGCCTTACTTTCAAACCTCTCCATATAAATATTGGCTACTACATCTAAAAGTGAAGATCCCATTGCTACCCCACTTGTTTGTTCATAAAATTCACCTCTAAAGCTAAAAAATGTGGACCTAAGACATACTTCGGTTAACCTTGCTATTACTGGGTTAGGCACTTCTTTGACAAATTGTATAGCCTCATCAAGAGGTATTTTGTTAAATAGAGATACAACATCAAAGTTAATTATAATATCATCTGCGCTGACCTCTTCTTCCTTAATAAGTTGAAAAAAATCATCAGAATCCTTGATGTATGAGTCTGTATGGCCAACTAATGGACTAAGGGATTTAACAAAAAATTTTGATAACTAGTAGGTTGGAGAGCCAATAGTGTTCACTATGGGTCTTAAAGGAACACCATTCTTATGGATTTTTGGGGCTCCATAGATTCCAGGGGTTATTTCTCCTAAGTTGTGGAGCTAAACACACTACTTGTGGAGTGTAACTTTCCTTCCATATTCATTCATTCTAGGATGACACAGGAATAAAGGTGTGTATATTTTCATAATAGTTACCATTTTATTTTGGTTCAACACCACTTTATTTCATGCATTTGAGTCTTTAGAGCAAGGAAGCTTGTTTCTTAACTAGTGCCATATTCACTGCTCATCCCTGATTTCTGGATGTCTGATGGTGTTAACTGAAGGCCAAAATGTGGATGTTAGCTCTGTAGGACTCAATGGAAATGGATCCTATTACTTCCCTGGACATTATGATTAAGCCTAGAAGGGTCAAACCAACCAAAGCAATTTGTTGGGGTTTGATGATTGTTAATTATGTTTTATGATGCTCATTATTTGTAAACTATTACTATATATGGTTATACTAAGGTGTGTTGATTTTGCATTTCCTTAAATCCTTTAGTATGTTTTTAAATTTTTAAATTGTTTTTATTCTCAAAACTTTGACTAATAGCATATCAAACTCATGTTTGTATCTACATTATTCTAGAGTAGCTTGTGTTGGGCTTCTTTAAGTTATTATTCCATATTGAAAACTGTGGAATTGTTGTAAATAATTTCAATTCCAACATAGCCTACCATTTCAAAATCATAGGTTTTGAATTGGTACACAATGATTGACAATGGCAGGGTTAGCTTGGCTACACTACATCTAAACTGCTACCTCTACTTTTGTGATGAGAAGTGCTTTTCTTTGTTGTATTTCCTTGTAATACTCTCTATCTCCAGTTTCCCTTTTACCTTTTGGTATTTAGGAAGAGCTATGTTATTCTCCCCAACATGTTGCAGGTACCTTGTCAGTGCCCAGTTTTCCAAACATGTCACAAGTGTGAATTGAACTTGGATGGGGGAAAATCAACTTCTATTAACTAACAAAGCTAGACTTAATTAACAAAGCATTTGAATGTCATTATAACAATCATCTATTTAGTAGCTAGCCCTATTGATACATTAGGTTTATTATATTAAGAAATCATTAATTTGCTAGACCATATTTTGATATCCGAGAATTTAAAATTTGAGCTTTCATCCTTTTGGCTGAACCTATCTTATTTCTTGCTTTTGATAAAGTTTCCTCTTTTTTAGGTTGTTGATTATAATTATTATTCGTTAATTTGTTGTGATATATTAAGTGATCAGTAATTCATGATAACTCTTTGTGTGCATATTGACAAGATACAAAGGTTTCAAGGAGGGTCATAAGAGGATATTAGTTGCAATTTATTTGGTTGGAAGAGGAATAAACTTTGAGAGTGTAAATATTGTTGTTAAATATAACATGCCAAATTCTATGGATACTTTCTTGCACATGGTATGCCTATATATATTGCGTCAACAAATGTTTGTACTTCATATTCAAATATTTATAATCTTTTATTCTAATTTTAAGATATAGAACTAAGAGTGTTGTTTTGATGCAAGTTGGAAGCGCTGACAGATTTGGTATGAAGGCTCTTGCAATTGCGTTTGTTTCCACTAATTCTGACTCAAATGTGCTCAACCAGTCATGTGCCTTATTAAATGGTTTATTCAAGAGCTATTAATTCTTTTCATTGCATTGAATAGTGAACTAACGACACCTTTTGTTATTATGCATCATTCATATCATGTTTTTCATAGATTCAAAATTTTCTCTGAAGTTAACATGAAATATATATTTCGTTATTTTTTAGGTTCATGAATGTTTTGAAGTTGACATAAAGGTTCTCCAGGCACAAATAGATACGTCTACATATAGTAAGTGTTAATTGTGCTAACCTATGATTGAACCAATTGAGATACGTCTACATATAGTAAGTGTTAATTGTGCTAACCTATGATTGAACCAATTGTTAACCTCTGTGTATATACTTTCCTTGCTTCATGGTTTTTCATTTCATCCTTGCTACTCATTACATCTATTCACTGCTTAGATTTTGTTGATGATTCATTTATAGTGGGCCCACTTTCATCGATGACGGGTTTGGTTGCAACTGACATGTTAGCTATAAAAACTTATGTTACTGTTTGATTGCAGTGTCATCGTAAATGGTTTGGCCATTTCAAGAAGGGGTTGATCTCGTTTCTTCCTCCCTCGGAAGGATGTCTGGAAAATTTTGAACATATCTGAGTTGGAGACAACAACTATTTTTCTTGAGCAAAGTCTATTTATTTTGATTAGTTAGTTTAACCTTACCTACTTTATGATAGGATAATCACTCTAGAAATCCTACTGAAGACTTAACTGCATTATTATAACACAATTTTGTTGTATGAGCATTTGTTGATTAAGTACCTGGTCTTCTTTTCACCCTAAAATTATTTTGTAGGCTTATTTATTAAGATATTTTACTGGTAACATATATATTGGTGTATTATCAATGCTCTAAGAAATGCCTAAAGGCTGAGATCCAAAGTAATATGAAGCGCCCGCCCTAATTTATGGTTGTATCTCGAAGAATTTATGAATTAAAGATTACATGTAGGCATATGGAATAGTGTCTGGTTCTTTTAATCAAATATGTGGTTGGAAAACATTCTCAACAACCATATGGACAATATTATGCATAGCCAACACAAAATTATGTACAATCTCAACAAGAACCACAATAGGGCCAAGTTAAGCCCCATTTTATTATTTTAAAAAGATATTTGTCTGAATAAAAGATTATGTGGTATATGAACATTAAACCACTGAAAAGGGCCATGATTATATTTATCTTTTGACTCTCTACAATATCCTCATAATACTTCATACTATCAACAACAACCGACCCAACAAGGACATGTATTGTGAATTGTTTTAGCCATTATGCCTAATGTTATTGCAATCTGATAGATTGATTATATTGTAGGAAGTCAATTTGTTTGTTTATGGTAACTTTCTTCAAGATAATGATCTTTTTTTCTTTATGTTGCCAAGTCTCAAAGATGAAGATACCCAATACTGGGTTCTGTTATGACCCTGACTATGGTTTGAAATTCTTCTTTGTTTGTGTAGACCAATTGGCCTTTCTATTTAATTATTTCTATAATAGATGGTACTTGCCTCATCACTATTTTGTTTTCACATGATGTGGCCTTATGGCACATTTTTTTTTATTTCAAAATTTAGTGCCTTAGCTAATAGGAATGTTTTTCTTGTGGAAGTTGCTTTAAGAAACCTTTTTTTTTTAATGGCTTGTATTGTTTCATTGTATTAATTATTAAAGGAGACATTTTGTGCTGAAATGGTTGATTTTATCTTCTTGTTTGTTTGTGAAGAGATTTTTGTGCCAAAAGGTCTTGTGGAACGTGACCTACTTGGGTATGCATGCTTTGTTTGTATTCAGTGTTCTTGTGAAATTTTCCATGTGTTGTAAAGGAAGTTCTATAGTCCCATTATATTGCAAATAGTGATAATAGTTTTAGTAGGTATTTTAATTAAAAAAGAAGATGAGATAACATTAGTGAAATGAATATCTATTGGTTGTAGATCGAAGGGCTTGGATTCATCTTCCAACCTTGGACTATCCAAAGAATGGAGCTTCTAGTCCTCAGCACTCCCGAATGGTGGATGCAATCGGTTATATAGTTTTTAGAGGAAAACCATTGAATGATTTGAAAGGTGGAGAGACATATGTGCAATGCATTGGCAACACAGTGGGAATGTTTTGAAGTGATTAAACAATATTTCATGTGAAAATTGTAGCCTAGTCAATATTCAATTGTAAACTCATATTATCATACTTGACATTTCATATAATAAATGTTTTGGTTGAAATTGTTTATGATTGCACTTGTTATTTTTTAGTGTTGTAATCAACTTATGAGACATTGCATGATTTGCATGTGTTTTGATATTAGATGAGCATGAATATTGTATGATATTTTTTAATATGGTTGCAAAATCATACTAATTCATTTAGGTTGATTAATAACGAACAAAAATAAAATGAATATAAAACTACTAAATTAATGGTTTATATTAATTAATAATTAACACAAATAAAATGAATATACAATGACTAAATTAGTCATTTATAATGATTATTAATGAAAGTAAATTAAATGAATATACACTACTAAATTACTCATTTATGTAATGAATATGAAACTACAAAAAATAGATAAATGACTATTGGAAATGACAAATTTGTGACTACGAATAACGACTAAATTTTGCATATAAACGACTATTAGTGGTCAATTTACAATATATTATATCACAACCAACATTTTGGTCATTAATTGGTTTCCCCTCGTGATCACATAGTAGTATATTTGGTAATTAAATGTGGCAATTCATGACTAAATCAATGACTAATTCAATGACGAAATTCATGATTAAGTATACTACTAGACGATAAAATTGAGACATCCAATTAACAACTAAGTTAAATACGATTAATTTGGTTGCAAAGATAGGATACTGTAAACTAGCCACTGATGGTCACGTGACCAAACATAGTCATTTATATGTTATTTTTAGTAGTTTTTTAGTCACTAATTTTGGCTTTTCTACTAGTGATGAAAGTCTTAGATTACCATTTGAATTAAATATCTTTGCATTCATAGGTGGAATGACCAATCCTCTTAAGATAGGTATAATGCTTCCCTTTACCAACAAACGAAAAGGGTTGGCATAAACCATCCATTAGGGTTGGAAAATGCCTTGGAAGTTGGAGGGGTTGAGGAAAGAGTATTGGTATTCCTAGATTTATTTATTTTTGCAAACTTCGACTTGATTTTTTAATTTTTTTTAATTAGGCCCTTTGCATTACGTCAAAAGAGGATTACATAAACCATATTTTTCTGCTACTAGTCTACCTGATGGGAAATAAACCAGTAGCATAAGTTCAAAGGTTTGATATTGTTAAGACCTCATCTACTAAAGCATTTTGTAAATGAATAGTCATATAAATAGGCTAGTTGTGCCAGAACTTGACATACATCAACATGGATAAACAAAAAGGATAACTGGAACTGTAAACAAAAGAGTAGCGAATCATAAGAGCTAGTGGGTAGAACCTCTAGGCATTCATGTTGGATGACCATCATCCTCATTTGAGGAGAAGGAAATGTTGGTTGATCTCCTAGCAAGAATGGTTAGCTTGTGATCTATACTATCAAAATTTTCCTCAAGCTCTACCAATTTGATAGAATTCTCTTGTTGAGTGTTTACACATTTAATGAGTACTCATCCCTTAAGAATATTGGTGTGTTGGTAGACATTGACTGCTTGCATGTACTAGGAAAATCATGATCGAGTAGCAGTCCCTATATTACAGATCTAGTCATGATTAGTTACATCAACATGGGGGTTAAGAATAAAATATCATTCATGGTACAATTTAGTTTGCACTCGTTCAATTTCATGTCATACCAATTCAGGAATGATTTCCTAATATCCAATCATTGAATCACGAGCTTAGGCTTGAGTGCAGAGCTAGGAGGTAGAGGCAACGTGACAATCCATATGGGTAGAGATAGAGGAGTTCCCCCGCCTACCCACTATGTGTCCAGTGGATGGTCTACCATGAGGCATGGTTGTGCGAAGAGACCAGGTGAAGGCAAGAGGATGATGGAATGGAGCACAAGAGTCAAGGGTGGTAGGAAGAGATGGCCAGGAGGGAGAGGGGCTAAGGTAGGACAGGGACAACCAGGGAGAGGTGGTGGAAGAGTCAGTAGGAGAGTGAAGTGGCAATGCGAAAAGGGGAGAGACAATCTGATAATCCGATAATGGTATCCTAGATGGAAAGATAATTTGAGGTGGAGAGGGAGAGACAATGAATGAAGAAAAGAACAAAGATCACAAGAAGAAATCATGTCTTGGAAAAGAGTGAGGGTCAATAGAAGAAGGTAGGGCACTAGAGATGGAGCCTTGCCATAAAGCCCAAGAAAGAAATATGAACCTAGAAACCAATAAAACCACAAATGAGAAAACATGAGTGAAAAAATATGGATAAATAACAAAGTCGAACAAAGAGTTGTTACTAGAAGCAGAGAAATTTCCATGAAGAGGCCGAGTCTAAGTGCTTTGATGGAGACTAGTGAGGAGCAGTTGATGTATAAAAGAATAACTTCAACAATTCTCGGTATGATTAGCCTTGAGCATAGTGCATGATTTTGATTACAAATTATTGCCAAAGCCAAGGATTTGAGCACCAACATGTTGATGATTCAGAGGACAAAAGTAGTAATTACATTTGATTGAAAGAAACCAAGATGTAAATTGGAGTCGATAATGCCATGGGGGTTGGTTTTTGCATGAATCCAATCTTGGTTTTAACAAAAAAATGGCCATTTTATATGGTTCAACCAAATAATCTACCTCAAACAGAGCTAATTTAGTTCTAAGATGAGGAAGTGAGCCTAAAGTAATCTAGATCATGAATAAATTTTATGAATCTAAAATTCCCTGTTGAAGAACATGGTGTATTACTGTATTGATTGGCTTGGACATTTCTTAAGTTGAAGTCTAGGTTCACACGATACCCATGAGCATATAACCTTCTTTGCATGACATATTTGAAATTATCTTAGTGAAAGATCCATCTTTCTTATATAACCAACAAATGATATTGCCACTTATTTAAGGCAATATTTATGATATGGATCTTAATAGTTTGGATTTTGATTTTCAATCAATAATCTTAGGCTGAGTCTTAAAGTATGATCATTTTGGATTATGGAACCACAAGTGAAGCTTCTCACCATTGCAACTACCATAAAAATTTAGGATAAATACCATGGCTCCTAGCTAGAAAAAATCAGTAGTATTTAGTTTGCTTAAAGATAATTTTGTTAGAGAACCTTTTAAAAGGTTCTCACCATCACTTGTATCACTTAGTTCACATGCTCCATGTAATTATTATTATTTAAATCTTGTGTTGATCCCTCTCATCCACCACATCTTGGAACCCTTTTGGATTGGGTATAACAACAAACAATGACATGTTTATGATATTTTTACTTTCAAATTATATATGGAATCTTTTGGGAAGAGGAAGAAAATTAAGTAGTAAACATGGTCTTACCATTGTTAAGGATAAGAGGCACTACCCCTTGTTCTTGCAAGAAGCGTGCCTTCGACCCACCCTACAATGACATAGAAAGGTTGT
Source organism: Pinus taeda (assembly GCA_000404065.3). Classification (NCBI taxonomy): domain Eukaryota; kingdom Viridiplantae; phylum Streptophyta; class Pinopsida; order Pinales; family Pinaceae; genus Pinus; species Pinus taeda. The sequence continues at coordinate 403,472 of APFE031403223.1, forward strand.
AAAAGTTCGATGACCCTTTTGACCGTAATGGTCATGACAAAGGTTATGAGCATTAATTGCTTCTTACTAGTGCAAATTGTATAAGGATCCTACAATAATGAGAGAGTTAGCGAAGAAAGCTAAGAAAGTACCTAATAAGTGGATGTCGTGTTATGTTGAAGAAGAGCACCAAGAGTAAAGTAATTCTCATACCAAAATGAGCGAATGTATTAATTACTCCAAATACGTAACTTTAAAAAATAAACTTAGAAACCTTTATGAAACCAAATGACATGAAAGCTAATAAAGGTATTTAAAAAGAAAACTCCCACAAAACTAAATAATATGATATCTACCTAAAGTAAAATATAAAACTTCTTAATATGGCTAGATATAATGTCAAGATTACTAAATTCTCATATTTAATATTAATAGATATAAAAATTAAAACATTAAAAAACTTACATGCAATTATAAAATTAAAAATTAATTATAATTAAACTAAAAACAAAAATATATTTATAGTAATGTAAACCACCTCATATACACTTATAAAATTTAAAATAATTATAATTAACTAAAAAACAAATATATTTATGTAATGTAAACACCTCATATACACTTATTTCACTTATTTGGAAGAAAATATATAAGAATACAAAATTCTAAATGAACTATTAAAATTCACCTAATACCATTAAATTATTAAAGGGAACTTTTGAATATATATATAATAAAATAATATATTTTAAAATATAATACGCCCTCCGATTGTATCTCATCATATTTTTATATATTAATTATTTTTTAAAATATATGAAAAAAATCAATATAAAATAAATATTTTATTAGAAAATTATTTTATTTTCAACACTGATTTGTCCTAGTTTTTCAAGGGCCTGGTTTTATTATTACCTTTGACCCGTGTTCTATCCCTAGGTTTATGATCATTTCCAAGGTACATAGTATCACGGTACATGGTGCTTAGTTTTTTTGTGAATTACTGAGAAAAGCCTCATCTTTTGGTCAAGCAAAGGTGTTCATTTCCGCCTGTGCTCGGTTGAAGATAAAGGTGTTCATTTCCGCTTTGCCCCGCTGAAGTGTAAAGAATTTGAATTGCTTGGAAAGTTATAGAAAGTATGGTTATATTTAGAGAAAATCTTGTAAGAATTTTTGTAAATCCAAGTTATAGTTATTAAACTTCAAAATTTTAAGTTTTTTAGACGTTTTTGATGGACCCGAATCCATTTCCACCATCAAAAACACTATTCAAATGTTGTCTCTACAAGATTTTTTGAAATTTTATTGCCCAGATTCCGGCCACTTTTAGAGGTCCGGGCAATTCCTCCACCTTGTTAGATGACTCTTTTTTTTCTTAATGACTTGGGGTCAAATTATGATCCAACGGTTTAGTTTTTTATTTGTGTTTTTTCTTATTAGAATTTTAATGTAATTTTGTTATAATGGGCTAGAAATTGGAAAACTTTTAATTTTAAGTGGTTAAGTTTAAGTAGTCAGAGGTTTTGTAAAATACTAAATATGTTTCTACGTTAAATATAAACTATTTTTATATAAAAATACAATTTAAATAATATAAAATTATAATTTCTAAAAGTTAAAATGAATTATAATAAAATGGTTTAAAAAACCATTGAAGTGAAAGGTATAAGTTATATTAATGAATTTCTATGTTTAACATAGATTTATTTTAATTTTGGATCTACGAAGTGTTAAGGACGAATCAAATCTCTTTACATGTATACTAAGTGTTAAGACGGATCAAATATCTTAACATGTAAATCTCTGGCTGAGTGTAGATTTGAGAAAAGGTTTGCACCTAGGTTGAGATATTTGATTCCTCAAAGCTTTTGATAGATCAAGAGATAAGATGATGGTTTTGAGCAACACACTAATAAAATGTTTTAACTATAAAAAACTTTTTAAGAACTCTCTTTCTCTTTCTATATCTTTTTATATTTCATGTTAAAATGTTTTACTCCACATTAAAAATGTAATAAATTACACATATCTTTACCAATGGAAATAAAAAATATAACTTTTTTCTTTAAATTACTTTATTTTGATATAAATTATTGTTAATTTAATATGGATAATATTTTATTTACAACTAAGACTAAAATATTTTTTAGTTTGGAATAGGGCTTATTATAATTTAAATATAGTTATCAATAATATAAAGTGAATAGTAGGGATTTAAACCTTCATTAAATATTCTAGAATATTCATAGTATTGTACACAAATCAAAAGTTGATATTTATAGCTAAAGAAGTTGCACTATTTTTTCCTTTTTAATTAAGTTGAGTAATTAAAAAAAATCATATGAGCAAGTGTCATTGAAATAATCTATGGTTTTTTGGGCATGTAGTATTGATAAGTCATGATTTTGGCCCATGTTATTGTAACAAAGCTTATTTACAAATCAAAAATCTCCATAGTAAAGTGGGGTTAAATCATTATGGTTAAGAATGGTTCTATGATTTTTATATGTTTAACTTATATTAATTCTTGTTATAATTATATATAATAATAATAATTTTAAAATTTATAATTTAGATTAATTTTTATGATTTTTTTAATTTTAGCAACTTGAGACATATCATGAAGTAAGTTTTGTAAGTGTTTTGATGCTTATTATGGATTGATTTCTATTGGCATTTACTAGCCATTTATTTTATATCGCTGCACTATTGTGTTATTAATACATTTCAAAAAAATAGATATCAACTGAACATATAATGAAATACACATCATGTAATATCTTAATATTATTTTTACATGTTATCTGTCAACTCCATATTAAGTAGTGAAGAAATAACATCTCCCTCATACTAAAAAGTAAATTTTTATGTTTTTTTTTATCTCTCTATCCATGGGTCTTGGATAGAGGGTGATTAGGGGTTTTGTTAACCCATAATTCCCAACCTTGATTGGGGTAATATATTGGACATGATGAAGATGTAGCCCTACCAAGCTTACAATTTTTTTTTATTTTATCTCTCTCTATATAAAGTTGATGTAAAATTAAGGTGACAATTGAAGTATTTTATTTATATCTAACATTACTTTATGATCTGAGATATTTTCCGACTATTTATTTTTGTATAATTTGGTTAAAAATTTAATTAGAAATTAGGAAATCTTAATTTTAAATTGTGTAATTTAAATAATTTAAATAACCATAAATTTTACAAGACACTAAAACCATTTTTACATTAAAAATATAATTTAAATAAGACAAATTTACAATATCACGGCATTATCAACATTAAAAAATCATTATCACCACATTAATAAATAAATAAATAAAATCATTATCTAAATGATGACACAAATATTTATGATCCATAAGGAATGATAATCTTTAACCATTGAATATTATAAAAAAATGTATATTTGTTGAATGCATTTTATATATATATGTATATATATATATAGCCATGTAAATTAAATGTTTGGTAAAACATTGATAAAGATCAATTCATAATGAGTATAAAATTAATATCGGAAAACACTATATACATCTCAAGGTGTAAAATTTGAAAATCATAAAAATAATTACTTAAATTTTATTTAGTAGTATTATTCTTATTATTATTAATTATAAAAAATTTAATATATAAATTAAAAATATGATACTTTTAAAAAACCACATTGTGTGACAAGATTCTTAATCATGCAGATTCACCCTCACTTTATCTGAATTATTAAATCTTAAATAAGGTTTGTAACAATACCATGAGCTTATCAATACCACATGCATAAAAAATCATAAGTCTAGACCTTCGTTTTAATTAATCAATCTAATTAAAAATACAAGAAGGCATAACTATTTTGAAGATAAATTTCAACCTTTAATTTGTGTTATATTATTTAAAAATATTATAAAATATTTTATGGTCTTAAATATCTATCATACCTAATAATTATTAATAATTAAATTAAAATTGTGAAAATTTATTCTAACATAAACATGTCTTAAAAGGAAGCAATTTTTAGTCAAATTATGACTTTTTTATTGTTTAAAATATGTTTTTAACTCATTTAACACTTCAAAAAACTCTTACATTACCAAAAATTGACGATTCAAAATTATGATTCTGAAAAAATCCCTACAAATTTAAACATATAAAATGATAATTATAACCATATAAATATTAAATATCATCCCTACAAATTTAAACATATAAAATGATAATTATAACCCTAGAAACATTAAATATTATCCTTAGATTAAATTAATTAATTACGGGCTCTTGTCGTCATCTTCTTCATATCGTATTAAAGATCATACTATTTGAACTCAATAAATCAATAATTAATTTATTATATAGTTTAATATTTATGGGAGTTGTTTTTAGTGTGATTTTTTGGAAATTCCGGTGATGAAATCTTGCGGAAAAAATTGAAGTTAAATCTTGATTTATATTATTTAAAATGGTTTTTTAACTGCATATTTGGATTCAGCACCCTGGAAAACCGCTAGGACTCTTTGATTGTGCAGAAATTACCTATCAAACTTGAGATTTCAATAAATTGCTACCGAATTTTAGAAAAATTTGACTAGAAAACCCACCTGGAAAACCTCCCAAAAAAATAGCCCTAAACACTACTGCATATTTATCTCTTCTAGTAGTGAAGGTACTGCACAGCGCCGTCACATAGAAACCCTAATAAACCATAAATAAACTATCACGCCTCGCACGCTGTGTTGTCTCAATTTGTCTGCGGTGACGAGTACACAGCAGCCGGTCCTCACACGGGCTGTATCTCAATTTGTCCACGGCTCTCATTAAATATCATTTCAGAAAACAAAAACCAATAGAAGAGATCAAATTGTATTGCATAATACTTCTAGATTTGGTGCTCTCCTCGTGGGCGATTATGATTACGCGTACTGACTTTACTGAAACGGAGCTTTCGATGGTGACGGTTGACCCACGTCCAACACAAGTGCGTGGGTTGTGTCCAAAATTGGATGCAGTGTTCTGTCCAAAACATGGATGCAATGCACCAGGATATATCCTTACTTTCTGTCTTTATTATCTTCCAACTGCATTTCTTTATCTCAGTTAAGGATAGATTATTTATTTATTTGTTTGTAAAATATGAGTAGAAAAATGAAAAAAAAGTTTGAGAAAAACGATTATATTTTTGTATCTGAAGAGTGGAAACACAAACATAAAAATATATATATATTATATTGAAAGTAAAAAATTACAGAGTATAAAACTTATAAGAAAATAATTACTTAAATACTCTAAAAGCTAGCTCTTAATATAATTCATTCAGTGAAAAAATTATTAAGGAACTGATATAGCCTTAAGATAATTCATTCGGTGACAAAATTATTGAGAAACTGATAACGCTCATTGTAAAATTACTAAAAAAAAATGACTAAATAAAGAAATCAAATGACTAGACATTCTATCCCTTAGGCTATACGCCACTGTTGAAGTTAAATATAATTTCTTTCTTTCTTTTCCAAGTACATGGTTTCACGAACTTGAGCACATGGCAATACATTTTAATCGGTAGAATTGGGCCGCCAGGCCGAATCTGGCGAGAAGAGGAATCTACGTGGTGGGTTGGGGACAGGAATTCGAATTAAAATATTGAATGACGATGTAGAAACTCAGGGGATCGGATCGATTGGGTAATCACGGGCGCGGCAGAATCCGATTTTCCATTTTTCAATATATTTAGTTTTGGATGTTACTGTGTGCAGCCCACTTCTAGTTCATGGAATTGACTTTCGACAACTTCGTCCTTTTCTTTGGATAAGATAGAGAGGTCTGGTGAGCCATCCGTTTCAACATGCCAGCACCGACAATTTACAGCCAAGAAAATGCTGGATAATGCAGTCTTTGACTGTGGAGTATGCTGGTTGAACTCTTTCTCAGATAAGCCCTGTCTCACTAACTGTCGATGCACGGAATTTACTGTGGAGTATGCTGGTTGAACTCTTTCTCAGATAAGCCCTGTCGATGCACGGAATTTATTGCTTTTTATAGTCAGAAGGGCAGAGGTTCGGCCGATGCGCGCTATTTAACTAGAGAGTGGGTTTATCGGAAGATATTATAGTTTGTTTGATATAAGGAAGCGCAATGGGAACAAGTAGGTTTGGGATTATAGAGCTTGGGGTCGTGATTAGTATTGGCTTGGTCTTGGGTTCGAATCTCAGTGAGGGTAACTTACAAACGGGATTTTACTCTTCGAGTTGTCCCACAGCAGAGTCCGTAGTGCGCTCGACAGTGCAACAGAGCGTCCAAGCCGATCCAACTCTTGCAGCAGGGCTTTTGCGTTTACACTATCATGACTGTTTCGTCCAGGTATCCCCATTTGCTGTTAATTATATATACTTATACTTGTTTTGTGAAAGACAACATTTTGGGGCATTTCCAAAAAAAAAAATCGAACTTCCCCGGAATTGATCACGCTACCTGTCGTGACAATTTATGCCTTAAATGGTACTACTGGGCTTAATGTGTTTGGGTGTTTTATTTAAACATTTCAGGGCTGCGATGGATCAATCCTTATTACCGGGCCCAATGCTGAACAGACGGCGCCAGGCCATTCCGGATTGCGGGGCTTTGATGTCATAGAAAATGCCAAGAAACAGCTCGAAAGAATCTGTCCGAGAGTCGTTTCCTGTGCTGACATCGTTGCATTGGCAGCCAGAGATGCCGTGGCACTGGTACTTTAAAGCCCTGAATCTCTCTCATCATATTTCTGTACCTTTGGCAGGCACATTGCATTTAACACAGTAATTATCTGGTGAAAAAATTGTTAGAGTAATGGACCCAATTATGATGTACCCACTGGACGAAGAGATGGAATGAGATCCTTTGCAGGGGATGCTTCGAACATGCCAGACCCTACGGATTCAGTCGATGTACTCAAACGCAAATTTGCTGCAAAGGGTTTATCTGCATCAGATCTTGTTGTTCTCAATGGTAGGTCCATATCATCATGCCATTCAGCTAAATAGATTAATGGCTAAACAGCCGCCAGATCTGTTATACATTTCGTAAAATGTGCTTTAGATTGTTAGCATAATAACGATTATATATTTAATAAAATGGAAGTAAAAAATTATGTTAGGTGCATATCTTTTATGATATATAGGGCAGAGTGATCCTCAATCAGAGGACTGTTAAAAGTGGTTGGAATCAATTTTTTTTTATAGATGTAGGTTTTGAAGGGTGGAAATGGATTCAGCACCAAAATTTTTTAGAGCATCTAAAATTATAAAGTTCAATAGTTTTTACTTGGATTTACAAAAATCCCTACCAGATTTTTTAAAATATGAGTTAAATTTCTATAACTTTCAAAGAAAAAAACATAATTGTTAGACTACAGCAATACTATCCGCCCTGAATCTTGAAAGACAACTATCTGTTCCTTCAAGATTTTGGGTTTTGGGTCTGACCAGTAAGGCTAGGGTATGGGGTGACAGACAGGTTTGAACTGTTCCAGTATGTGTTACCCGTCACTTCAAGGTTTTGGGTTTTGGGT
>APFE031403228.1:0-15621 GCA_000404065.3 Pinus taeda
CAACCTCAGCAATAGATGGTTGCTCAACCTCCTCCACCTCCACAAGGGGGAAACAAGAGGTCATTTTCTCATCCCACCCATATTTAATTCATATTTATGTGTAAGGAAGACATGGATGTGACTATGCGAGTCAAATCCTATGATGTTCCTAAGTCGATTTCTTCTAAGGACTCATCAACTCCACCTACTTCCACTGGACCCCTCACTCTGGATAAGCCTATGGAACCTGTATATTGCCCCCCCAAGGGTGTTCTTAGTAAGACAACACACAATCCTTCTGCCCGGGCTGCTTAGCATTACAATAATTTTGAAGATCTTTCCCAGGATGCTTGTGCCATGTTTGCACTGGAGGTTTTGTAAATATGTTCTCAGAAGTGCAAGGCCTTTTTTTATGTGATTGGTGGAGTCGATCTGTCTAGCTCAAGTTTCATCACTTTTAACGCTGACAAGGATGCTCCTATCCTTTCCCATCATATTTATTTTATTTTATTTTTTATTTATTTATTATTTTTATTTATTTTTTTTATTTATTTATTATTTATTTATTATTATTTATTTATTTTTTTATTGTTTTTTTATTTTTATTTATTTTTATTTTTTATTTTTTTTTATTTATTTTATTTTATTTTTATTTTATTTTATTTTATTTATTTTTTTATTTTATATTTTTATTTATTTTTTTTTTTATATTTTTTTTTTTTTTTCAGATCACCGTGCATGTTTTCCATAAGAATATTCATCGCACTTTGGTTGATGATGGCTCTTCCATGTGTGTCATGTCAGAATCGTGCTAGAAGGTTCTTGGCTCTCCGATGCTCGCCACGTCCAACACCACTCATTAATATTTTGACGAACACAAATTTGTACCTAAGGGGGTTCTCTCCAAGTTTTCCATTGAGTTAGGGGGAAAAATGTATATGTCAATGCCACGCTGGATTACAACCTGCTCCTTGGTCATAATAGGTTTTATGCCAGGACGACAGTTGTCTCATCCATATTTCATGTACTTTGCTTTCCTCATGAATGAATATTGTCATTATTGACCAACTTGACTATTGCATGCCATCCACCCAAATTGCCACTACGGGAAATTCAGTACCACTCATGGGAGATCACCCAGTTTTAGAGTGTTGGAGCAGGACCCTTTAAAATTTTAGCTCTTATGGGAGTTTTTACTCAAATCCTTCCACCTAACACTTATTCTACATATTCCAAAGCTCCTATGCATATGATCTCTTCCGACACCTATGCAACCCATAGACCTCCTAATCCTTGAGTGGTTTCGCCTGTTATTATGGAAGTTGATCAAGATGGTGAGCACCCTCTGACACCTGTTGTGGAAGAGATTGCCTCTTTGAAAGTCTTGTCAGTACCACCTGACATTGTTCATAAAATATATCCCAATATGGAATATGACTAGGTTCTTTTTCCCACATAGGTTTCCCCTCCACCTGTTCCACATGGCTCCCTTGATGACAAACTGCCTTAGCTAGTCAACTTGGAGGTCATGGATCTATTTATTGATAATCCTAGGGAGATTATCCCTCTTCCTTACTCTAGTCTCCTCGACGTGGAACAAGTAGATCTTGGAAATGTAAATCTTAAATCAACCAAGGGGGCATCCCCCCAGCTCTCCTTGGAAGTGCCACCCATGGACCGAGTCAATTCTTGGGCTTCTACTACCAAACTTGGTAATGAATTGTCAAACTCCTCTCCACATGTTGACGAGCGCCTTATACCCACTTTATGTCTTGATCCTCCCTTGTGTCCTTAGGTTAATTTTGAGAGCATGACTATGTCACAATATCCCTGGCATGGTCAACCTTTCAGCATTGGTTGGTTTGACTTCCTTTGGTATGGCCCCAAATTAGTGATCCATATGGTCCCCTTACCCTCCATGCATTCGTGTATAGAAACCCTTGGCCTCTGCCCGACTGTGGGAACACATTAGCGTGACCTACTAGATTGTGTTGCGCCTGTACAAATTGTACATAGGAGTGTGTTGTTTTTACCATTTTTATTTTTATGTGTGATGCGAGTGTTTTTCATGCCTTATTTTACCACAAATCCAAAAAATTATAAAATTCAAAAAACCAAAAATACATGGTCCTGTTTTTACCTCATCCATGTTTATTTCTTTCATTATGTGATTTAACCATGGATCTAGTATTTGTGGATGGATTTTACAGGATAGGGTGGTGTTTCTATTGTGACATCCATTGGACCTTAGGTGCGTTTCTCTTGAAATTGGCATATAGGGTAGGTCATCTGTCACTATCACCAATGCATTATTGATCATCAGTGCCATATTTTTGCCTTATGTCTGACCCCATCAAGTTGCGGCTTTTGTCACTTTCCATTATGCATGTCGTCACTTGGTGCTAGAGCTTACTTGCTCATGGATACCTAGTTAGCACCTTTTTGCCGTCTTGGTGTCCATGTAGTTGATTTTATTCGCCTTTTCAGAATCCTTCCTTCTAACCCACCATGACTTAGAATTTGAGCCTCATGTCCTCTTCTTCATCTCTTTTCTGGCTATACCCCAGGAGGATTCCAACGCTTTTATCCCTCGTGATTGCCACTCTTTATCAGCCTACTTTGCACGATGAGCCTTGGTTTCCTCATTTCATCCTCATAATCTGCTTGGCCTGCCATTCAATTTCACTTGGTGTTTTACCCTTTCTTGGAGGAACCACTACGATGAGTGGACCTATTAGCCAACCTCTTATCCTATTTATGTCATGAGTAGTTCCATCATTACTGTAACCAATAGCTATCCGTTATTCCACTTGTTCCTCTAGTCGGTATTTTCTTTAAGCTCTTTTCTGACTCCTTAATTTATAAAATATTTCTGAGTGAACTTGTCTCCTTCAAGCTCATTAAATTAATTGAAGGGTTGTCTACCCAGTATAAGTTCAACCCTTTTTCGAACTTGGATAGACTAGTTATGAAAAAGGAATACCCTATTCTACTATGGCTAGGAGGCTCCCCCTTGTATACTTTTATCTCTTTTTTAGGCTTTGGGGACAACTTTACGAAAAAGGAACTTATAAAAAGAGAAGGGAGGGAACATTTATTTCCATTAGTCATCAAATGGAAACATCCTTTCTGTTACCCTCGAACCCACCCATCTGTTTCATTATCTCATAGTTCAGTTTTAGCTTACCTAGGAGCATACCATACATATGAGTTTGTCTACTCCTCCGACTGGTTACTCTTCTAGTCATATGGAGCATGCCTTGTTTCCTCTTGCATCATTGCATGATATCACACGGTGCTCATTAGTCATCTTGCGAAGTCACTTTCGTGTCGTGCCACTATGTGTTCAAGGGAAGCTTCAACCTGTCTCGGCCACCTACAGTAGCCTATTGAGATTTTTGTGTCGGTAATCCCTATATCCATTGTACTTAATCAATTCATGAGTTCATCCATACATCACATCATCCCAGTCTGTTCCATGTCGATTGATTGGGATACCATAAGGCCCTCCTTCAACAGATCTTCTCATGTGTACTTCAACTTATACTCTAGGAGTTTGATATAGGAACCAATAGTACCTTGGAGCTTGCAGATCTCAGTGGCAAGCTTCCTCATGATTGACAGTGGGTTTACATCATTGGCTCCTGATTGGTTGAGTTCACTAGTGTTTGACATGAGCTCATTTATTCACACTTGGTGGACTGTACTAGGTACCTTGGGGTCCATTTTTCTCATTGATGGATTAACTCGCATCTGTTATTGGTTTACCTCATTGGCTGGTAATCAGGTGGTTTCTACCATGCTCAACATCAACCCACTTATTCTCATGATGTAGATTCATGCCATTGGGGTTATGTCGAAGACCCTGGGTTAGGGACACCTCACTCTTATATGTCATCCTTCCCACTTTGTGTTGAATTTATTTATCATTCATGTACTTTGAGGACTATCTTGAGATACTTCTCTATCTGTCATTTGTCCATAGTCCTACTGATGTATACTGTGACATAGATCAACGATAGTATTTTTTAGTGGCTATGCTATATTTGTTGAGTCACATGGATCCACTGTGTATGTATTGATGGCCATGTTCTAGCATTTCATGTCATGGATCCGTAGTGTATTTTATGGTGACCATGTTCAGTATCTTCTTATGACCGAGCATGGGTATGCCCGCATTAGGGATATTATCAGCATAATTGAGACTTCAACACTTGAGTTCCTTTGATCAAGCTTTGTGGTCTTGGCTCCTTTCTCCCATTTTGAGCTTTAAGTATTATTGTAATGCATTTTGACCATCAGTTTCTCTTTTGACCTCATGCATTAGGGTGCATCTGTTATAACCCTATTTGCAACTCCATTATAGTGAGAGAAAACTGATGTCAATTTAGCTTAGTTGTTTGGCTAAAATGTGTTCATTTTCACCTTTTATTTTATTTATGTGAGATTTATCCCATGATAAAAGGGTGGAATTACATGAATGAGTTATTTATCATAATTAATTTTCCAAAATTTTATAATTATGAGATAATAATTATTTCATGATTGAGATAATTGAGAAAAATCTCATAATTGTGAAAAAGGTTTCTATAGTTTATCTTTCCCAAGGAGATCAACATGACCCACTTGTGTATGAGTTGGCTAGGGGTCCATTATTGTATAAGTTTCCTAACTTATAAATCCCCTAGGTGTCTAGATACATTTTCTCAAAGGATAGAATTAGTCTATATAATCTCACCAAGAGGAAAGGGGGAAGGGAGGAAGTATCCAAACTATAGCGTGAGAGCTCTACTGTATTGGGAGAGGAGACCACACTACAAGCTGGAGAAGAGGATATTATTTGTTGAAGGTATATTGATCTATTTTAACTTATATGATTAATAGAAACATATGTTCCTTCCCTGTATTTATTTGTATTCAACATGCGTTATAGTTGTTTCTATGATATTTTGATCTAACGAGCTTCCAAGGAAGGTCACTTGTTGTTTTTTTTTGTGTGGTTGTGTGTAGGGATTGATATCAGGTGTGGATGAGGTAAATCACTAGAGTGGAGCACAAGAATTTGCATCAAACCCAAAATCCTTCCCCAACCTGTGAGGAGCCTAGGTGCATACATATTTCCTTGTAGTATATAGAATCTACTGCCTGATGCATGTTTTATCATTTGGGTTGGGACACTATTTTATCTCTATTTGTCTTTGCTTTTGAAGTCTAGTGATCTCAATCGGGTATGAGATCATGGAGGAATAGCTCCTTGCATAATTAAATGAAACAAATATGGGAATGTGGTGCAGGGAAACACATTGAGGGATGTGTGAAAGGAATTCAAATTAGAAGAAACATCATAGGGGTCCTCATATAAAATATGAAAGAAATATAAATCAAAATATATAAATACAAAAACATAATTTACAGAACTTTTAAACATTCACTGAATATACATAACATTGCACCAATAACATTCATTATTACAGGTATCAATATTATTAAAATTAGAACTGGTTGGGGTTTGACTAATATGGAATCAAACTTGATTGGTGAACTAATTTATTAAAAAATTGCATAAATAATGCAATCCAACACACATCAATGTAAATTCAAACCATTAGGCACCAAATATGTAAATATTACTCATGTATATAACATGTAAGTACTAAGTGTGAATACAGAAAAATGAGATTGAATATAAATTGTGATACATATCTAAAATGAAATATATAGTTAACAAGGCTCTAAATGTCCTTTAGGGTCCAAAGAAAATCACACTATAAAAAATTCCTATGTATCATAAATACCGTTGCTTATATTGGGATCCTCATCATTAGTACCAACTTGTGTCCTCATCTACCCTTTGCCTTTACCTTGATCCTTTTGGGACATTAGTCAATACTATTCAACTTTGATGCAATTTCCTAATCCAAGCCTTAAAATCTGTGGAAAACACTTAACATGCCTAGTTAGAGATTTTATCTTGAGTGAAAGGGTATTTTTTTACTAAAATCATGACAATGGAGTTCAACCATCAACCTCATCAACATTCGAGTACACAGAGGGCTTGATGCTCTTCTTTAAACAAAAATTTCATAGCGTTATACATGATAGGCTCCAATGTAAATGTTGTAATCGCGTGAATCTTGAAATCTTGAAAACACTTAAGTCTATTAAACATTGAATGAGATATGAAATTTTCCCTACTCCATATAAACTTGGATGAAGTTGAATCTACTCTCTAACATCCTAAAACAATTAATGGTAAAAGTTAAAAATAAGTAAAAAATAATAGTGTGTGTGTGTGTGTGTGTGTCATTTATTTTAAAAAATTTATATACTAATAATTATCAATGGAGGATCTAGATTTTTTCTTTACAAAAACATCAATAATGTGAAATTGGGTTTCTCTTCTTCATTTTGATGATTGTTCAAGTGGCTATTATATACCAACAAAGTTGATGTATTTTGTCTTCAATATTTCTACTTGAGTGTTTGAAGCAAATGGTTGCTATACAAGATGGTTGCCATATTGTTTCTATTACTAATAGAGGCAAGGTTATCACGATGAAAAATTTCTCAAGCACGTCTAAAAAATGTAAAACAATATATATTTATTTTGAAATGATTATGAAACCAGATGATGAATTCATATAGAATGGTTTGGTCTTGAAGAAACTTGGCAATTTTAGAAAACTGAGGGACTGAAAGTTTTTGAACTTCACACTTCTTTACCTATAAGATTTGGAACTTCACATGATTTCATTTGTATATGAAATTTATAACTCATTGAAAATTCAATGGATCTCATGAAGGTTTCCCACCACAAGGGTTATAAATTTGGAGCCATGAAGAACTAAAAATTCCTGGTGAAATCAAGAATTCTGTTCACTCATTAGATATGAAGAGAATATATGTACCAACATAGCTATGCGTTTAACTTAAGGCAACTAAAACAATCATTCCATATCCTTAATAGCCAGCTACCAACCGATTCTCTGTTATTAGTGGCTAAATTTTACTGAACTTAATGCCTTCAACAAATTGTTAGGTTTGCATTATTATGCATATTGTTGCAAACTTTGGCCCCTCTCCAACCGTATCTTTTTGTGAATATTTTTTTGTTTGTGTATAATGTCAAAACTTAAAAAACCTTGTTCAAATCTTTGGTCTCACTAGAGTTATGTCTTTTGTGAAGATTTTTTATTTTTATTTTTTTATTTTTTAATGTTGGGTCAAAATATAATATAAATATAAACAACTTGGTCTCATAAGAGTTATGTTGTATTTTGTGAAAATTTAATTTTTAATGTATGGGTCAAAATATAAATGTATTTTTTTTTCCAGACCTTTACTTTTTGTAGGATTAGGAGGAGGTTTTCAGAAATATTTGATATAAGTTTTTAGTCTATGTACAAAGTTTTTGTGTTTTGTTGTTGTTGTTGGAAATGGATGTGCCTATGTACATATCACACATTGGTGTGTTGTTGATATGAAAACACCATCCACTACAACCCATATGGAGTGTCAATACACACACCATCCATTGTTGTGGGTGTTGCAATAACTTGTTTTAAAGTGAGAATGCTTATTGGTATGTGTGAAGCATTGATAATGTGATTGAGACACACAACACCTGTGATTTAATATTTACCCAAAGAACTTGTACATTTTAATAAAGGATGCATTGGCCACATGTTTACAAATAAATGTTGTCTCATGTGTTTCAAATTTCCAATGTGTATTCCACATTATAGCACCGATGTGTTCACCATTTGTGAAATAAATGGTGCTCTCTGGTCTTGATAAAGTTCCATTATGTCTCCAATTAATTGAAGTAGTAATTCTCTTCAGTTATGTTAGAGCATCTATGCATTTCCAATATTGAAGCAACATTACACATAGGGCATGTTAGAGCATCAATTTAGAACCTATGGAAAAGCAATACATAGTTTAAAGCATTGGTATATATTTCAAAGCACCAAGGTAGAGCCGATACAAAAGCACAAATATTATATATATTTTAAAACAATAGTGTAAAATCTACATTAGTACATTAGTGCACTTATGTTATTACACAACATTTTATTAATGATTTAAGTGCATTGTTTTATTGTGTTCAAGTACTAATTAATAGTTTGACGATTTAATCATTGTATGAATTTATAAGTTCAATTGTATACATAAAATATCATGTTTCAATTGAATACATAAATTTCTAGATAAAATTAAGAATTAGTTGATATTCAAAATATTTGGATCATGACTGTACAAAAGAAGAATCAAAGTTGATAAATCCCCAAAACCCTTTAATTTTTTATTCTTGCCATATTGATAATAAAAGCTAATTTGGGATGGCATGGGAAATAAAAATCACGAACTTCTATAATAAGTGAAGTTAAATCATTGAAAGAAGGTTTTGACAATAAACTTTGGCAAAATCAAGGTGTGTTTCCTATTATTCATTCCTATTTAAATTTCACTCTTTGTACATTTTTGTTTTTCTAAAATCACAATTCAAGTACATCAACAAAAAATGATGCAATTATTCCCATTCAACATCCATACATATAGGAATAAAAAAATTGTTTTGTTTCTATGGTTAACAATAAGGTATCCTCTAGCTAATGTAAATAGTACTAATGATATTACCTTGTGTAACAACATGCATGTATAAATTCTAATAAATTGATGTTAGAGTGGAAGTAATGCCAAAAGATAAATAAAAGAAAGAGAAGTTATGTCCATTGAGGGGTTCCATAGTAGGTCCACCTAGGTGCTGAGGTTGCTAATTTTTCCCATAGCCAATTGAGTATTTAGAGAGGGTAGGTTTAGTTAAGGCATACAAGTGTTTGGATTAGGAATCAAATTATGCATCCAATTAGTGTTTCTGCTCGAAATTTGAGTAAACCCATAGGGAGGTAAGTTGAAAATACGAGTTGAAAATATAGATTTTTTTCCCCATCTAAAATTTGATGATCTAATCTAATCTTATTTTATTATTTCCACTATTATTTTATAATTTACTTAGGAGGCCCATTTTAGACCTCAAAATTCCCCCAATGAGAGGGAAAATATATATTGATTCTTCACAAAAGAAATTTTGTTTGAAGGTGAAGAAAGAGGCCCATGAAAGGAGAAAATAGTGGAATAGTAAGAAGAACAAACCAATAATGATTGCAAGTTGTAGATCTATTCATGTAATGAGTTCGATACAATTGTACAGAAATACCATACATATCCATACAATCATACATTTAAAGTCACACCATAGGTTTCTTAGACCTATTTTGTAGTTTTCTAATTGAGTAGGAAGAAAAAATTACTTTTGAGGTGTCCTTATAAGTTTTAACTCATCAATGATAAGATTATTTGAAGCACACATTTCATGTTTCACATTTTATGCTTCCATTGTATTTTCCAACCATTTGTGTGATTGATACATGGCCATATTTTTTTATTTCTTTTATTGAATACATTTAAGAATTGATTTATTTACCCCAGATGCGGGTGATTCATCGAGAAACTAGGAGGATGGGACAGGGGTGGAGCAGTGTTGAATGACACCTGCCAGCTCCACACCACTTGGCCAGTGACATGACGAGTTTATTAAAGCAGAAGGGGCCATCACATGGCTTCGCGCAACGTGAAGAAGGAATGTACAGGCGTGAAGGGGAAGGGACCATCACCTCCGCATGCTTCAGGGCTAGCTGGCCTTTGGCTACATTAAATGCAGGAGTTATGGCAGAGGAAAGCTGAGGCGAAGTGGATGAAGTTAAATCCAGGAACATGTATGGAATTGATAGGAGGCTCCATAAGCATCATTGGTCGGGAGGAGGTGGGTTATGGGAGCCTATTGGGCTCCGCTGGGCTTCTGAGACGCACCCTCCGCGTGCTCCATATCTGTTTTATTCGCATATCACAGAGTATCTGTGCGCTCTCTCTACTCCCCTTCTCGTCATGGTGCGACAACGATTAATTAGTATAAGGGGAGGCTCGAGAGGTGGTAGTTCTCGACAACAGGCCAGGAGGCGAAGGTCCTCGAGCTCTCCCTCCTCCTCAGCTGATAATCCTCACTACCCCAACACGAGGAGTGGTCGGGGTCGCGTGGGTCTTCGCTCAACTCCGTTCTCTCTGCCTAGGCATTCCTCCCCCCATACCATGCTCTTCCACTTTCACAACACTCTTAATTAGCCAGTCATTACGGCCACCATTTCCATCTCATTCACTGAGGAAGTGACTCAAAACACCCAGGGGCCCTGCTCTGGAAGTGCTACATTTCAGGTGGAACCTAGTCAACACAGAGCCCAACAGAATATGAGCACAGACATGGAAATTGAGCACCGAGGGTAGCCCAAGCGAAAAGGGAAGGGGGCAATGCAGAATAGGCGTGAGGATTCAGAGCCTCAACGTGCCTCGCCATACAAGGAGATGAACACGCTGAATGAGGAGGATGCGTGGCGGGAGGAAGGTGAAGGCGAGCAACCTCAGCTGGACAACCGTGAAAATTGGGGTTGCCCGATAGTGGAGGAACCGACAACGGAGCTCATTATTCCCAATGCGAGTTGGCACTTCTTTTAATGTCTGGCTTCACTTCTGTTTTGTCCATGTAGGCGCATCCAGTAGGATGAAATGCTAGTTTTTTGTTGTCTTGTTAGTTCTGTTCAGAAAACTGAGGATAATGTGTAATGACATCCCATTTATTTTTGTAATTTCGACTCAATCAGACTGGTTTCCCCTCTGTTGGGGCAGTATTAGAACTAGTTCTCCGGCAAGCTGAGATAGGCTGTACTCTCTTACAGCTAGTACCAACTCTGTAAATAGATTTTTTCTTTATTAATAGATTAATCATACTTAGCAAAAAAAAAAGAATTGATTTATTTAATAAAGATGCATATGGAAATAGTCACCTAGCGTTTGGAAACTTTACATGGTACTTGAGTTACTCTGATTAAATTAACGAAGAGTAGTAGTTTGTGTGCATATTAGAGATGGAATCACCTAGCCTTTTATCCAAGGATAGATTTGATGGTGACTCTAATTTTCGATCTTGGAATGTCAGAGTTACTATCTTGTTGGAAAAGAATGATTTATGGGCATGAAAGATGAAACCTTGACATCAGAGACAAATCCAAAACAATTGGTATCCCACAACAAGGAGGAGGTAAAATCTAAGCAGATGATTGTAAATTCCATTAAATATCACTTGAACCCACACATATTTGAGAATAACACTTCTAAGGAGATTTTCGATGCATTGGTTAGACTCTACTAGAGTAAGAATGTTAACATGAAGATGATATTACAGAACAAACTCAGATCCATATATATGACCATATTTGATACCATTACTGGTTACTTGATGAAGACCATATCGATTCATGATAAACTTGCAACATTTGGGGAGAGGGTGGAAGATGTTGAATTGGTGAACATGACACTAAATGGATTCCTAGTTTCATGGGAATCATTTGTCCAAAATGTTTGTGTTCGTGAGAAACTTTCCAATTTTTAAAGACTGTGAGATGAATATATCCATGATGAGACTCAGATGGAGTTAAGGCCAACAAGAAGAGTGGTGATGAGAACCTTTCGCAATTCAGTTAGAAAAATAAGCAAAAAATAAAAGGTTCTAGTGAGGGTAAGGGAAAGAGTGAGGAGTTAGCCTCATAACTAGGAAAGAAGGACTTGTGTAAACTCAAGTACTTTATTTGTCATATGATTGGACATTAGGCATAAAAGTGTCCAAAAAGAAGGCAAAAGGGATTCAGTAGTAGAAGTAGGTAGTAGCCTTGAGAAAAACTCAGATGAATGAGTTTGCTATCGAGTTTGAAAAATATTTTATCACTCAATGATATCTTTCATTTCTAATGGTTTCAAGGAATTCATGGTATGATAGTGGGGAATCTCATCATGTGGCATTATCTTGATAATTACAGAGAAATACTTAGGACTATATGTTGATATTGGTTATGATGCCAAGTATTTAGGAGTAGGAGTTGGTACTATTTCCTTCCATCTTGAGTCAGGTAACTCTTTAAAATTTAATATGTGTTATTTGTTCTAAGGCTAAAGAGAAATTTGGTTTTAGTTTCAATTATGGAAGAAAAGGGATTATAATAGATTTCAAGAAAATACAAGTCTTTATCAGGCCACAAGGATCTAGCGTAGACGTAGAATAAATGATTGGGTTTAGAGAAGGAAATTTGTACAAGTTACAAGGTTAACCTGTTCGGTCCATGGTTCATAGTAGCAATAGCTAGTGAAAGTTATGGCACAAGAGGATCCTAGGGAAATTGCATTATATATCATTTCCTATTCTGAGGGAGATACTCACAAGACCTCTAGATTTCATCATTGAGAAGTAGGGAGTATGTAGAGGGTACATGATTGGAAAGCATGCCAAGGTTACTTTTTCAAGTAGTGAGCATGGTCTAAGGAGATTCCAGACTTAATTCATTTGGAAATTTGTGGAATAATGTTACTAGCATCAATTTTGGAAGGTAAGTACCATGTTTCCTTTATCATTAGAGAAATTTTGAGGTCTAAAATGGGCCTCCTAAGGAATATTATAAAATAATAGTGGAAATAATAAAATAAGATTAGATTACCTCATCAAGTTTTGGACGGAAAAAGAAAAAAATACTTTTTCAACTCATCTTCCTATGATTTTACTCAAATTTAGGGTGGGAACACTCGTTGGATGCAAAATTTATTTTTTCATCCAAGGAGTACCCATGTTGCATACTTTCAATGGATCCTACTACACAATTCATGTGAAATACATGAAAAAACATGATTTCAATATATAATATATATATATTAATAATATATATTATATATATATATATATTTTGGTTTGTATTTCACATTTTTTGTGTAGTAGGGTCCATCGAAAGTATGCAAGCATGGGTACTCGGATGAAAAAAAAAAATCTACATCCAATAAGTGCTCTCGCTCGAGATTTGAATAAAATGGTAGGGAGATAAGTTGAAAATATGGGTTGAATAAAGTAGTTTTATTATTATTATTATTATTTTTTATCCTTTTATCTTTTTACTCCAAAAATGGTGAATCAACCCCCATGGTTGACATCATCATATTGAATCCTGTTGATTCTTATGAAGTTGATTTTTGTTGTACATTTTTGTTTTGAGGCCCATTTTTGGCCGCAAAATTTCTCTAATGTGATGATTTTTTTTGCAAAACATGGATTTATTTCTTGGAGATGAATTATGAGGTATTTAGTAGGTTTCAATATTTCAAATCTCTTGCTCAGAACTAGACAGGAAATCGGATTAAGGATTTTTATATTTGATATTAATAGGGGTGAGTATACGTCTAATGATTTCAAGGATTTCTGAAAGAATACAAGAATCAAGAGGGAGTTTAAAATTTTGCACAACCCACAACAAAATGGGGTTGTAGAGTGAAATAATTGATCCATCATAGAGACTATTAGGGCCATGATTCATGACTAGGAATTGCACATGCTTCTTTGGGTATAGGCATGCAACACAATAATCTACATCCTAAATAGTTGTTTGCACAAGATCTTGGAGTAAAGAACATCAATGGAGGAATTTCACTAGTGCAAAGAAAGAGAAGAGTCATTTTTGTATCTTTGGTTGTCTAATTTTATGTACCTATATAGAAAAGGACCAAGTTGGAGCCCTCTAGTAGGAAGTGTTTATTTTTCGGTTATAATGAGACTTAAAAGGCCTACGAGATCTATTCTAGCATAGGAAAAAAATAGTAAGCAAGGATGTAAAGTTTGAGGAGGAATCTGTATCTAGGAAGTTGCATGAGCCCATTCTAGTGACAAAAGATGAGGAGAAAGAACCTCCAAAGGTTGGGACGGGGTCACTCAGGACACAAGAAGGTTGAGCCAAGGTCTCCTTACTTCTAGTATCTATGAGAGCTCAACTCAGAGATAGAAAAGATGACAAACAAAGGGATGAATTTGAATAAAGGTGAGTAGGTTTTAATGGATGCAAAGGGAACACACACACCCCTCATTCTATCCCTTGGTCATGCTTCCTACACTTAAGGTTATGCTACCTATGAAACTTGGTGGCAAGTTAGGAATTTAAGATCCAAGGTGACATTCTCCCACCATGCCTCATGCTTCATACATGCAATGGACAAGGACTTTTCATTTCCTTTAAATAGTGTTAGTATAAGTAGACAAGTAAGATCTTTTAAGATCTATAAATAGAAATCTCAATTCCTTTTTTTTAGCATTATTAATTCTAGTTATAGCATATTACCTTATAACATTTAATCCATTAAATACAAATAAGAAAATATTTTTTTTATACCTAACACTAAATTGGTCAAGTCAAAATTAATTGGCCCAATTAGCCTCAAACCTAGTACTATGAACATGCTACCTTGTGCCATGGCATACACATCTACTTTAAAGCTAGACTCACATATTTTCTCTCAATATTAACATGAGGCTTAACACCAAATTATCCAAAGGATGTTCAAAACCCTTGAAACCACTCAATGTAGAGAAAAAATAACCTACAAAGACAAATGTAGTGACCAATATTACAAAAGAAGATATAGAGGCATTGTTTTACATCACTTGATTTTCTAATAAGTAGAAATAGTATTATCTTAATTTAAGTTCCAATATTACCTTGGAAACATTTCTTTGAGGACATTTGTCTTGTCATTTATGAAAAGGTAATAGGAACTATAGGTCCTGTTATACTGTTCAACAACCCCCCCATTTATTTTATAAATAGTTAGTATTATATTAATAAATTGGGACCCTTTAAATTTTTTCAAAAAATCTTAAAAAATAAAAAACTTTCCTTTTGAAACCATTCCAAATAAAACCTTAGACAAACTTAAGATATTAAGCCAAGTCACTCTATGAATAGGCATTCTCGCTTTATCCCAAACCGCGTGATCAAAAGTAACAAAGGTTAAGTCATGAGTCTAGTTTGTGAAACACGATAAAACCCCTCTTAAAAGACTGAAGAC
Source organism: Pinus taeda (assembly GCA_000404065.3). Lineage (NCBI taxonomy): Eukaryota > Viridiplantae > Streptophyta > Pinopsida > Pinales > Pinaceae > Pinus > Pinus taeda. Next base: position 14,965 of record APFE031403228.1, read on the forward strand.
GACATTGATTTTTTGTAGAACTTAAGGCTTAATATATTCCTGTAAAGTTTTGTAGATGTTCTATGCTAAGAGCAATTTCACTTTTCTCACAGCAATCATACAAGTAGTTAAGCAAAATGCAGATAGAACATATAAGCAGATCTTACAGAAGACAAATCAGAAACAGGAAAAATGTGTGTGTTCGTTTCGGCGGTCAACAGGATGCTTCAACCAGCAAAGTCTCCTTTGGTCAGCCAGCCCAGCATGTGTCACAACAACCCTCCAACCAGTAGATGAGTCAACCCAAGTCAATTCTACAAAAGTCAACGCTGTCCTGAAAAGTCAACGCAGGGGCAACAAGCTAAAAGTCAACGCAACAGCAAAACGGTCAACCCTTTGACCTCGATTTTTGTGCCAGGTAGTACGGCCTTCAAAAATCGAACCTTCCACAAGTTTTCAGCTTGATTGGACCAAGCGTTGACCAAAGTCAACGCTGGTCAAACTTTCTATGAAACCCTAGCAGCAGAAAATCGTACTGCAGCTCAACCGTACGGTCTGTCCTCTTCGTCCTTCCCACGTGTGGCTGAAATTCGTCCTTCAGGTAGCTCGTACTCTTTAGGATGAGAGAGGAAGATGTGAGTTGTGATGTGATGAAATTCTCTCCAACTTTTCCTGTAT
>APFE031403230.1:0-26701 GCA_000404065.3 Pinus taeda
GGCAAGGTGTTGAATTGGATATAAAACTCGATATTTTATTTTATATTGTATTTATTAATAGAAATTTTCAATGTAAGTGTTACGCAGTAATTTGTCACCGTTGGTCACCGTCCTTGTTACCCCCACTGTCACACACTGGAGGACACATTTACGGACCTGTGACCAGTGACATAACTTGAAAACACTTGCATTGGAGTCTCCTAAGTATGAAATTCAATATCCCTAAAGACACCTTTTGAAGATCAACCCTAAAAAATGCCCTTTTTCCATTAGCACGGGTCCATAATGTCTAACCCGCGCCAATGGCTCAGTTCCTCCAAAGAGGGTGCGCCCATGGATGCGCTGTCACAGAACAAAGCCCACGCCACACAAAATTAGTCATGATTTTTGGCCAACGCGCACTGAAGTGTTTTTTCCTCCATTACTCATGCAGTTCTCTGGGGAAAAATCCCATGGATATGATCGAGCGTCGTCTTTTTCATCCATGACAACTTTGTCCAAAGGCTATTGTGGGACAATACCAAATCTTCAGTAGGTGTCCGGATACGATGAATACTTCCGCCTCTTCCATCTATAAATAACTGTCACCCTGCATTGAACCAGCTAGTGTTGAAGTTTTGAGTTTTGTACAAGAGCTAAAGTAAGCTGAGATTATGCTAGATTGATAGTAAGAGCTGAGAGAGAAGTTATGCCGCTGGAATGTTGAGAGAGGAAGTGACTTTGCAAGGCATGTTGAACTGCTGACCCAGTTGGAGGAGATTTGCAGCGTCAAGCCTTTATTGGTTGTAATTCTTCTCTTCTTCTATTAAATAATGAACGACTGTTATTATGGTTCCACTCACGTATTCGTCTGATAATATTTGAGTTATATCCTGCTTGACTGATATATAATTGTATAATATTGGATTTTACGCTTGTTTTGGATTGTTCTTTATTTGTGCAGGTGTCCATGCGTGGAACGTAAGGATAGTGACCGGCCAAAGCTAAAGGATAGGAGCGACGTTTCTTCCACGACAAATAGCATTGGATTCCAGGTAGGTCTTTCTGACCAACCATTAAATTATGCAATTAGGAACTTGCATGCAGCGTGTATGATTGTTGCTAGACCCCTGTCGGGCTAGTGGGATCGCCTCTGTCCGCAGAGGAGATTTACCAACCTTAACAGGAGGTTTTACCAAAGTGGGGGGAAGGGGAAAGGATGAGGAAAGAGGACCCAAAAGAAACCCAGTGAAAACAAATTACCGAGTCATAACGGTTTTGGAATTTTAGAAGAAGAAGAAGGGGAAGAAGAAGGAACACAAAGAACACCAGGAAACCACCAAAGAGAGAAAGGAAAAGAGGCTAACATGGAAAGCATACAGGAACAAGATGAACACAGAATGGATCTTCAAAATTCCATGGAATTAGATAGGGACCATGAAATGACCCCAAGTGAAAGTGGCATGGAGGACCAAGATCTACAGGAGATCCTTGAGAGGGAGAACCTTGAACTAGAAAAGTTTCTAGAGCAAGGAAGCAATAAAGGAATCAACTTTGTACCATAGGAGGAACTTGATAGAGTACAACAACTATTCCTAAATAGGTCTAATCAAAAGGCTATAGGAGTAAAAAGAGGCCATGACAACCAAGAGAACAAAGGAGTTAAATCAATGGGATTAGTATCAGGAAAATCTACCAAAAACCCATGAAAAAAATAGGAAGGAAGAGACAAAAGGAACTGTTGTTAGAATGCGGAAAACTCATGATTAACTTAGGAAAGATGAATGATCTCTCCAGTTACTCCTTTAAAAATCCCTCATTATGAAAATTACAACATGGAACATTAGAGGACTGGGGAGCAAAAGAAAACAGAGAAATTTAAGGAACAAAAGCAAAGAAGAAAAACCTGATATGGTGTTCATACAGGAAACAAAATGCTTAGTAGAGAAAATTAGAGAAAAGCATAACAAATGGTTAAGTAAGTATGAGTATCTCGAAGTCAAAGAAACTAATGTAGTAGGGGGAATTCTCATGCTATGGAATCCATAGAAATTTGGTATTCTTGATGCGGAGGCATCCAGGCACCACCTCTCTCTGATTATTCAACCTGTGGGGGACAAGGAGTGCTACATGATTACCAATGTCTATGGTCCTTAACTTTTGGAAGAAAAACTCAAGCTCCTCACCTCTCTGGAGGAAATGAAATAAAGGCACCTAGGATTACCTTGGATCCTGGGAGGAGATTTTAATATGATTAGATCTCTCACGGAGAAAAAAGGGGGAACTAGAATACTGGGTAGAGACTCAATAGCATTCCGGAACTTCCTCACTAATATGAGACTAGTAGACATGGGTACTGGAAATGGCATGTTCACATGGAATAACAAGAGAGGGGGTATAACTCAAGTAGCCTCAAGACTTGATAGATTCATAGTCTCAGAGGAATTATTGCTCACAGGAAACAACTTGACAACTTGCATCCTCCCTTTTGGGGGATCAAACCACAGGCCCATACAACTGGAAGCTTCCATGATAGGAACCACAAGAAACAGGCCCTTCCAGTTTGAGAATGTCTGGCTCACACACTCTGATTTCATCACAAACATTGAGAAGTGGTGGGTTAAAGAGTTACACACCCAAAGAACGAAAATGTTCATCCTTCATCTTAGACTCAAACACATCAAGAGAAAGCTCAAAGGATGGAACAAAAACAAGTTTGGCAGCATCTTCAAAGATAAAGAAGAAGTGGAAAAGAAATTATAGGAAATTAATCAAATTCTCATCTCAGAAGGATTCACAGAGGAAAGAAAAGAGCTAGCAGAATCACTTCAACAAGAATGGGATAAAAGATGTTATCAGGAGGAAATCTTCTAGAGACAAAAATCTAGAGTGGAATGGATTAAGGAAGGGGAGAGGAACACTAAGTTCTTTCACAAGTCTGCCATTTCACACAGGGCTAACAATAGGATAACGAAACTTACATATCCCCAAGGAACATAGCAAAATACACATGAAAAAATGGAAGATGTTCTGGTTCAACACTTTCAAAGTATTGCCGAGGAGAATATGGCTGATAGATCCCGATTCACTAGAAAATTTACCCAAAAAATTCAAAAGCTGGTAACCAGGGAAGACAATCATAATCTCAACAGGCCAGTGTCAGAGGAGGAGGTCAATGAGGTCATCAAATAAATGCATAATGGGAAAGCTCCAGGACCAGACGGTTTCAATGTAGACTTCTTTAAATCATGTTGGAAGATAGTCAAACATGACATTCTGGAAGTAGTGGAGGAATCGAGAAACTCTAAATCAGGTTTGAGAGCAATTAATGAATCCTTCATTGCCTTAATCCCCAAACAAGAAAAAGCCACCACTCCTGATAGATTCTGACCCATAGCTTTATGCAATGTCATGTACAAAATCATTTCCAAAGTCATTGCCAATAGACTCAAACCTCTTCTACCAACACTTGTGTCAGAAGAGCAGACTGGGTATGTGGAAGGGAGGCAAATTCTCAATAATATCATTCAAGCTCATGAAGTGGTGCGCTCGCTCAAAACCAATAAGCAAGCAGGCATGATTATACAACTAGATATAGTGAAAGCTTATGATAAACTAAGTTGGTCTTATATCAGGGATGTTCTCAAAGCATACGGCTTTGACCATAATTGGATAAGGTGGGTCATGGCTCTTGTCACTACTGTTAGTTGCTCAATTCTTCTTAATGGTTCTCCATCCATAACTTTCAAGCCTTCAAGAGGCCTCAAACAAGGTGATCCTCTTTCTCCATTCCTCTTCATTCTCATGATGGAAGGATTGGGCAGAGCGATTACTGCTGCCAGGGGGGAAGGAAGAATACAAGGATTAAAGCTTACTCAGAATGGAGACACTTTGACCCATCAACAATTTGTGGATGACACTATGCTGCAAGGCATACCCACTGTCAAGGAAGCCAAAGCATTCAAACAAATTCTATATGAGTTTTCTTTGGCTGCTGATACTGAAGTAAGCCTTGCAAAATATAAGATCTTCTTTTTCAACACTAATATCTCTATTCAAATTAATCTCTCCAAAATTCTAGTCTTTCAAAGAGATTCACTGCCCTCCAAATATTTGGGAGTACCCCTCACAGACAAACCGCTGAGAAAGGACATCTGGGAAGCTGTAACAAATAAACTGAAGGGCAAGGTCAACAAATGGACTAGCAAATCCGAATTTAGTGGGGAGGTTAGTCCTCACCAAGGCGGTACTTCAAACCATCCCAATCTTCATGTTTTCAGCCCTTCCAACACCATCAGGTATCCTTCAGCAAATCAGAAATATCCAAAGAGACTTTCTTTGGGGAAAAGGAGAAGAGAAAAAGAAATGGGCTCTGGTAGCCTGGGACAAGATTTGCAAACCCAAATCCCATGGTGGATTAGGTCTACATGACCTAGTAATTCTAAATAGATTTTTGGGAGTAAAACTATGGTGGAGATGGCTAAAGGAAATACAAAACCCTTGGGCGAAACTCTGGAAACAAAAATATGCAATGGATTGGCAAGAAAAGGACCACATAATAAGGTCAGGAAACATAAAAGGTTCCCATATTTGGAACAAGGCCTGGGAGAACAGATCTTTAGTACAAAAACACAGTTTCTGGGAGATTAGAAATGGGAACCTTGCTTGGTTCTAGGAGGACAACTGGCAGCAGGAAGGTAATCTTAGCAGAGAGGAACTAGATAGTATTCAGACTGATACAATAAACAAAGGATTGAAAAAAATGAGTGACTATTGGGAACAGTCAAGGGAGAACTGTAAATGAAGAATTTAGAAGCTACCAGAATACAATGAGGCGACCCCACTGAAAACTCAAGCTAAAGCTCTGGAGATCATCCTGGAAAAGAGACAAATTTTGACCTCAACTTCGAATGACCTACTAAGATGGGGTAGAAATAACAAGGGTGTCTTCAACCTCAAGGAAGCCAAAAGAATAGCTATGGGACTTAACTCACCAAGCACTGACAAGACATGGAAAGATATTTGGAACAACCCACACTGGAAGAAGATCAAAATGTTCATGTGGTTGGTCCAACATGGAAATATTCTAACCTGGGAGAATATTAGAAAGAGAGGGTTTGCTGGACCTTCAAGATGCCATCTATGTGGCCAATAGGAAGAAACCATGAATCATCTTCTCAACCTATGCTCCTATACCTCAACCTTATGGAATTGGGTAGCTGATGTCTTCAGGCAGACAGATAGGAACGAAAATGACATCACTGTTACATTGAAAGACTGGAGAAGAGACTTCTCAGACAATGAGACAGTAATTATTGCCTGGACCCTGATTCCAGGCTTCTTGGTCTGGAATGTCTGGAAAGAATGAAACAACAAAATCTTCAAAGAGAAGACTAGCCTAGCTCAAAATATCATAACAGTAATCCTAAAGTAGCTTAAGGAAATGGTCAACATCCTAGGGGGCATTCTCCAAGAAAGCCCCTGGGCAACAAAGAAGCCCACATTCTAAATTTTTTGGGACTTCAGTCACATAACCCTCAGAGTCCTAATGGAACTATGAAGCATACCTCAAAAGGAAAATCTTTCTGGCAACCTCCCCCACATGGTTTTTTAAAATTCAACATAGATGGAGCCTCAAAAGGTAACCCTGGGGGCGCTGGTTATGGTGGAGTTATAAGAGATGAGGAGGGAAAATTCAAAGTCATCTTCCACAGCCACCTGGGAAGGGCCACCAATAATATGGCAGAACTCATGGCTATGGAACTATGCTTGGAGATTCTAATAGAGTACAACATTTAGAACATCATCATCAAGGCTGACCCTGAATTAATCATCAATTCGATCAAATGGTTAGGCTCAGGCACTTCATCAGATAAAGTCTCGAGCCACTGGAGACTTCTATAGGTCTATCACAAAATACAATCTCACCTCAGAATTATAAGAACTCTAAGTTTCGTTCATGTAAGAAGAGAAGCCAATAATGTAGCAGATTGGTTAGCTAATGAAAGGGTAAGATGCACACGAGACAACACGTGCTGCAGGTGGGAGGAGGTACCAGACAACTAATTGCATGAAAGCTGTTCATTTAGGGCCCTCACAGACATGGAACAGTACCAGAACAGACAGGGCAACTGACTGTCTCCTCTCGTCAATGAAGGATAGGGGTATGTCAAAAAGATACACAGAGTGTGGGAACTTATGGGTCTTGAAGGAAAATAGGCAGTGACAGAGTAAAGGATACAAGACACCGAGCAGGTTGGTGGGCTCGAAATTAATTAGTGGGAGTCAAAACAGTTTCTGGTTTACCACCCTTATCGGGCGCCCTCAAAACCAAAACTGGTTTCTATGAATTGCATGCGATGCCACTCAACTGTCAACACGTGGATTTGGAAGGAGAGTGAATATTGCCCTCATCGGGCGGGTATTCCTCGCGCTTCTGCTTCGCCCGATATGGCCACTGGCCATTTGATCATGGAGGAGTAGATCAACGGCTATTAGCTATTGAGCAGGTTGGTGGGTTTGGGAGAAAGTCAAAGGGATTCAAAACAACTTCCGGTTTACCATCCATATCGGGCGCCCTCAAAACCAAAAGTGGTTTCTTCGAATTGCATGCGATGCCACTCAACAGTCTACACGTGGCCTTGGGAGGTGAGTGAATACCACCCTCATCGGGCAGGTATTCCTCGGGCTTATGTTCCGCACGATATGGCCATTGACCATTAGATCTGGAGGGAGAAGATCAACGACTATTGGTTGTCGAGCAGGTTGGTGGGTCCGGGAGAAAGGTAGCGGACCCGAAATCTATTGGTCGCATTCTCTATTCCCATTTTTATGTCTGCCAATTGTTTTGTCAGGGCTTCCTTTTTTGTATGGGTAGTAAATGCTGCTAAATTTCTTCCCTTTGTTGGAGGAATTGCTTCCTTTTAACGCTGGCTGTAACTTTTGAAACATATTTCTAGACACAAGTTAATAGAAAGTCCGACTCTTGCTTTAGCAAATAAAAATAAATATATTATCTAGGTCTTTGTCTTCCTGAGTCTCTCCCTTATATATCTATATATATATATATATATATATATATATATATATATATATATATATATATATATATATATATTATATATATATATATATATATATATATATATATAATGTCAAGATCATTATCAGTTCACTTGACCAGTGTTTGAAACAATCTAGCTTAAAAATACAAAAGAACAATTTTACATATGTTTCTTCTCTTAATTCTTAAGAGAAAAAACAACTCTAATGTTTAAGCATTGACTACCACATACAATATGCACACACAATCTTCTGCGATATATATACATAAACAACAAAATAAATACTCATCAGCATGACATGCTAGATATTGCCCTTACATTGAGGTCCCACACACTTCCTTAACCCATCAAGAGATTGCTCTAGTTTCTCAATTAAGGATATTGGTGTTAAGGATGTCTTTGGCCTTTCTTCTTGCCAAGGTTTTAACATAGGCTCATGTTTTGTGGGAAGTTCAACATATTTCTCTACAGGCTTTGTATTCCCCAATCCCAGGTAATGCCGAAACTCCAAAAAAAAAAGTATTCAAAGCTCTTGAAACATTCCCCAACTCCGATTGCAACTCCTGCTGAAAAGGTAATGTTCCCATACAGTTCCAAAGCTCCTGGGAGCGCGAGAACCATTGGAACGGGTTTCCCACCTCTTGGGAGCGGTTTCGATGTAACAGAGAATAATTGTAAAAGTAAGTTGTCATCTAATCAAATTTTAATAAAGATAATAGCTTTTTTAAACTAGTATAGATCCATTTTAAGTATGGATTTAACATGAGCCTAGAGACATCAAATTTCTTCACGTGCAAAATACAATATGTTATTTTTCATTGTTTAAATTGTATTTTTGAATGCTAAATAAAGTATATATAGAACCAAATAATTTTTTTAACCATAAAAATTTATTTATTTTTTGTATGTATAGATACATATGAAGTTGATATCGACACAAATTAATTAACATAAATCTTCAAATAGTTTATTTAAATCTATTGTTAAAATAATTTTGAAAAGTATAAGATTTAAACATTTAATTCGCACATTTTTTAACTTCTAATTATAGCATATTCATTTTTTTTTAATTATAGCCAATATTATTTTTCTATTTGAAACATAATTTTTAATTTTATTTTTTATTTTAAGGGGCATGGATAGATATACAAACTTACACATCCCCTCATACTAAGCTTAGAACGAACCTCTAGACTCAATCATTCAATATTTTTTCTTTTTCGTTAAGTTTCTTGGAAAATATTAATAATTTAATATGAAAGGGTGATAAATAGATGTCAAATATAGCTATAACACTAAAAAAAAAACATGCTAGATATCCATCATCTAGAGTATTACGAAATGATTTATTAAGTGCTTTTTAGATCTTGATACAAGAGTATAAAAATTGGAAAGCCAGATCTGTCAAGTTTCCAAATATAAATTTATTTCGTAGTTAATTTAATTTCAATCATAATTTAGATTCTCATGAAATATTTTCATAACAACATTGCACGTTGATTAAAATTTAATAACTAAATTTAAAAACCAATTTGATTTGAAAAATAAAGTTATTATAAGGGTTACATAGTAGCTGGTACCTATAGTTTGGCTTAAATATAGTTTATTGAAACAAAACATAACGAAGACAAAAATTTCATTACAAAAACAAAACAATTAATAAAATATTATAATGTTAAATGCCATCACCAGAAATTAAGAAATATGATTAACTAATATTGTTTATTTTAAAATACATATATCTATATGTGTGTGTGTGTGTTATATCTATATATCTATAATTAAATTTATTAAAATATGTTTTTAATATAATAATAAGTCACCTTAAATTGAAAATATTGTGAAAATATTGTAATTGATGAAATAGAAATAATAGAAAAAGAAAAAGAAAAAAATCAAAAAGTTAAATAAAAAGGAAATAAAACAAAAAAAAACAAAAATTTAGTAACTAATAGAAATTGAAGTTACTAAAAAACCCATAATAAGACCTCAACCAATCACCTTACAAATAAATAAATTTCCTTTTGTTTTGTTTTGTTTTTGCTTAAGCAAGAGATGGTCCTTCTATTAACTTAGGAAAGAAAATATTTTACACATGTTACAACAAATGCCCAGTGGCACAAACTCCCTCAAAGGTGAGTGAAAAAACCCAATGTACCCAACAAAATCCTCCAATAGTCAGACAGAGATAGGGCCTAGACTAGCCTGGAACTAAGAACAGGCCAGTGGATCCAAGGTTCGCTCCCCAAAACCAATCGAAGAATAGCCTTCAAACAATTCGGCAGTCAAGAAACGACCCACGCAGGGGCAAAGTCACCAAGAAACCCTAAAGTTACCTGATCAACACTGACTGTTTATCTTCTTTTCTCGATCCAACAGTTGGAGTCCATATCGCACAGCCTAAAAAGCCCACTGAATACCTTGCAATGAAGGCGGTTTGCTTTATCGGTCCTCCGCCATCTATTGCTTCCTGAATGGAATCACTAGCTTTTCCTTAAAACCATCTTTGTTTTGGAAGGTGCCTGATGAAGGTGGGAAACCATTAGTGGTTTTATCTTTTCGGCCCCACCAACATGCCCACCAAAAGGTAGCCATTGATCTTCCCTCTCCAGATCTGATGGCCATAGATCTAGCTGAACCCCACACCTGCACATTAAAAACCTTAAATTTGCACGATCAACACAGACCGTTGATCTTTTACTTTTGATCCAATTGTTGGAATTCATATCAGGCAGCTTAAAAAGCCCGTTGAATACTACTCAATGAAGGTGGTTTTCTTTATCAATCCTCCGCCACGTGTTGATTCCTGAATGGAATCACTGGCTTTTCTTTAAAACTGTCTTTGGTTTGGAAGGCGCCTTATGAAGGTGGGAAACCATTAGTGGTTTTATCTCTTTGACCCCACCAACATGAACACCAAAAGGTGGTCGTTGATCTTCCCTCTCCAGATCTGATGGCCACAGATCAAATCGGACCCCACACCTGCACACTAAAAACCTTAAAGTCGCACGATCAACACTGACCGTTGATCTGTTCCTTTTGATCCAACAGCTGGAGTCCATATTGCGCGGCTTAAAAATCTCGCTGAATACCTCATGATGAAGGTGATTTGCTTTATCGGTCCTCCACCACGTGTTGATTCTTGAGTGGAATCACTGGATTTTCTTCAAAACCGTCCTTGGTTTGGAAGGTGCCCGATGAAGGTGGTAAACCATTAGTGGTTTTATTCTGCTGGCCCCACCAACCTGCACACCAAAAGGTGGCCGTTGATCTGCCCTTTCCAGATTTGATGGCCACAGACCAAAATGGACCACAAAACTGCTCACGAAATACCCATCGATGAAGGCGGTAATCACTGTCCAACCATCTCCACATGTCGCCTTCTGAATGGTATCGCTTGTCTTCTGGGAAAACTTCTCCCAAGTCAGAGGTTTCGGGCAGTTTTGATCCCAGTAATTCCTTCCATTGACGAATTTATCTTCCCTGGAAACATTCCTCCTATGACCAATTATCTTCTGTCTCAATAACCTATTGTGCATCTCCACTAATAGGCCTTCTGAAGTGAACTTTTCCATCATTATCATGGAGTAAAATTCTATCTCTTGATTTTTCTTAATACTGCTGTCGTTCGCCGAGGGCCTTGGATGAGCATCCCTCCTTCAACCTATCATCCATTATCTCCTCCCACCAGCAACACAAGTCGATATGCTTGTTTCGTACCCCCTCATTGGCAAGCTAGTCCGCAACTTTGTTGGCTTCCCTACGAACATGCACCAACCTAAGAGTTCTCAACATTCTTAGGTGTGCTTGAATTCTTTGGTAGACTTGCAGAAGCCGCCAGTGTTTTGATATTTTCTCAGGAGTAGCGCCAACATTTATCCTCTTCACTGAGTTAATGACTAATTCCAAGTTAGCCTCAATGATGACATTGTGAATGTTGTACTTGAGCAGTATTTCTAGGCATAATTCCATCGCCATGAGCTCAGCCATATTGTCGGTTTCGTTTCCTAGATAAATGTGGAAGATGACTTGTATGTTTCCTTCCTCATCTCTCAAGACCCCTCCATATCCTACTTCTCCTGGATTCCCTTTTGATGCCTCATCTATGTTAAATCTTAAAAAGGCATGAGAAGGGGTTTGCCATGAAGACTTTTCTACTGAGGTATTCTTGTTAATCTACACAGAATCTAGAGGGGGATGAACCTTGAGCTCTAACTTCTCCAATATTCTGGCCTCTCTTTGTCCGAGGGGTTTGCCAGAAGCTGCACCTCCCAGTACATGAACAATCTCTTTGAGCTGTTTAAGGATTAGCATAAGGATGCTTATCACTGGACTCGCTTTTTCTTTGAAAATCCTGTTGTTTCACTCCTTCCAGACATTCCAGATTATGAATCTTGGGGTCAGCATCCAAGCAGAGTTAATGATCTCATTATCCAAAAAAAATTCCGCCATTTCTTCAAAGTAGTAATGATTTCTTTACATTTTTGTCTGTCTGCTCGAAGACTTCCCCAACCTAATTCCAAAGTATTGTAGTGAAAGTGCATCTATTCAGGAGATGATTTGTAGTTTCTTCCTATTATCTACATAAGTGACATCTTGAGGGGCCAACAAAGCCTCTTTTTCTTAGGTTATCCCATGTCAGAATCTTTCCCTATTGAACCAACCACTTGAATAGTTTAACTTTCATCCGATGAGGATTTTCCCATATTTCTTTCCAACTTTCATCCATATGTCAAGTTTGAGTTTAAGATTTATCTCCTGTTTAAAATATCTTTAAGGGCTATAGCTTGAGTATGCAGCATGTCCATTCCACTGTAGTCTGCAAGATTCCATGTTCTCCATTTCTCATTGTTTCTTGATTGCTCCCAATAGTCACTTACCCACCTTAAACCTTTGTTGATGGTATTGGTGTGAATGTCTACTAATTCTTCACTTCAGAGATTGTCCTCCTGTTGCCAATTATCCTCCCAGGACCGTGCCAGGTTACCATTTCTGATCTCGCAGAAACTATGATTTTGGACTAGGGCCCTATTCTCTGATGCCCTATTACAAATTGCAGAACCTTTTACTTGTCCTGTCATTCTGATTAGATTCTTTTCCTGCCATTCTCTAGCATATTTTTGCTTCCAAAGTTTTGCCCAGGGGGCTTGTATTTCTTTTAGCCATCTCCACCAGATTTTGGCACCAAGAACTCTATCAAGAATGCCTGGGTCATGAAGACCCAAGCCACCATGGGACTTAGGTTTGCATACTCTGTCCCATGCCACAAGGGCCCATTTCTTCTTTTCTTCACCTTTCCCCCAGAGAAAGTCTCTCTGAATGTTTCTTATATTAGTAATTACACCAGTTGGTGTTAGAATGGCAGATAACATATGAATAGGGATACTTTGGAGGATAGCCTTAGTGAGAATCAGTCTCCCTACTAGATTTAGTGCTCTATTTTTCCATTTGCTAATCTTATCTTTTAGCTTATTAAGAAGAGGCTCCCAGATATCCTTGTGTAGCATTTGTCAGTGAGAGGAACTCCCAGGTACTTCACAGGCAGTGACTCCCTTTGAAAGCCCAAAATTCTGGAAAGATTTATTTGTATTGAAATATCTGTATTGAAAAAGAAAATCTTAGATTTAGTAAGACTTACCTCTATGCCGGCTGCCCTAGCAAACTCACTTAGAATCTGTTTGAATTCTTTGGCTTCCTTGACAGTGGGTGTGCCTTGAAGCATAGTATCGTCCACAAATTGTTGATGTGTCGCCGTGTCCCCGCCTTGAGTGAGTCTCAGACCCTGAATTCTCCCTTCCTCCTTCGCAGCTCTGATTGCTCTCTCTAACCCTTCCATCATTAGAATGAAAAGGAAAGGAGAAAGAGGATCTCCTTGCCTGACACCTCTAGAAGGCTTGAAGGTTTTGGAAGGAGAGCCATTGAGAAGAATTGAACAGCTAGCGGTGGTAACTAGTGCCATAACCCATTTAATCCAATTGTAATCAAAGCCATAGGATTTTAATATTGATCTTATGTACGACTAGCTAAGTTTGTCATAGGCCTTTGCTATGTCCAACTGCATTATCATTCTTGCCTGTTTGTTGATAATGAATGAATGAACCATTTCATGTGCTTGAATTATATTATCTAGAATTTGTCTTCCTTCCACATATCCCGTTTTCTCCTCTGACACTAGGGTTGGGAGGAGTGGTTTGAGATAGTTGGCAATGACTTTGGATATAATTTTGTATATCACATTGCATAATGCTATAGGTCTAAATCTGTCTGGAGAGGTGGCCTTTTCCTGTTTGGGGATTAAGGCTATGAAAGATCATGGAGTTCCTTTAAGACTGTCTTAAATATTTGAGAGCCTTCCCCAACCTCCAGGATGTCATGTTTCACTATCCTCCAACAAGCTTTGAAAAGGTCCACATTAAAGCCATCCAGGCCTGGTGCTTTCCCATTTTGCATCTCTTTCATAGCTTCCTCAATTTCTTCCTCTGTTACTAGTCTGTTGAGATTGCAATTATCTTCTCTAGTAACCAATTTAGGAATGTACTAAGTAAATATTTTTGTAAACTAGTACCTGCCTTCCGAGGTTTCCTCAAATTTTTTTTTAAAATGCTGGAGTAAAGCCTTCTCCATCTCTTCATGAGTGTTTCTATCTATTCCATGCTGATCTTTAAGTTTCACAATTCTATTGTTGTTTCTGTGAGCTATGGTGGATCTGTGAAAGAATTTTGTGTTTCTCTCCCCTTCTTTAATCCATTCTACTCTAGATTTCTGTCTCCAGAATATTTCCTCTTGAAGACATCTGTTGTCCCACTGCTACTGGAGTGACTCTGCCATCTCTTTCCTTTCATATGTATAGCCTTCTGTGATAAGAATCTGGTTTATTTCCTTTAGTTTCTTTTCCACGTCCCCTTTAGCTTTGAATATGTTACCAAATTCCTTTTTATTCCACTCTTTAAGTCCGCCTTTAATGTGCTTGAGCCTGCAGTGTAGAAGGAACATCTTTGTACCTTGAAGGTGAAGCTCTTCCTTCCACCATTTTTCAATGTTTGTGAGGAAATCTGAATGTGTGAGCCATGCATTCTCAAACCTGAAGGGGGTGTTCCTTGGATTACCAAAAAAAGAAGCTTCCAATTGGATAGGCTAGTGATCTGAACCCCCAAAAGGTAGTATGAGTGCAGTAATGCTGCTTCCCCTGAGAAGAAGTTCCTCTGAAATGATAAATCTGTTCAATTTTGAGGCTACTTGGGTAGGGCCCCCTCTTTTGTTATTCCAAGTGAAGATTCCATTGCTTGTTTCTATATCAACCAATTTCATATTGGTGATGAAGTTCTGGAAGGCAACTGAGTCTCTACCGAGTGTTCTAGTACCTCATTTCTTCTCCAGGAGTGATTTTATTATGTTAAAATCAGCTCCAAGAATCTAGGGTAGAGCTGGGTATCACTTCTTCATATCCTCCAATGTTGTGAGGAGTCGAAGTTTGTCCTCCATTGGTTGCGGACCATAGACATTGGTGATTATGTAACATTGTCTGTCACCAACCGGTTGGAAAATCAGAGAAAGGTGATGTCTGAATGCCTCTGCATCAATCACACCAAATTTCTGTGGATCCCATAGAGTGAGAATTCCACCAACAACTTTATTTGCCTTAACTTCAAGGTATTCATATCTATTTAACCATTTGCTATGTTTTTCACAGATCCTCTCCATTGAGCATTTTCTTTCCTGTATGAATATTATGTCAGGTTTTTCCTCTTTGATCCTTTTACTTAGATTCCTATGTTTTCTTCTGCTCCCTAGTCCTCTAATGTTCCAGGTTGTGATTTTAATTGAGGTGGGGTTATAAAGGAGTAACTGGAAAGATCTTTCATCCTTCCGGAGTCAATCATGAGTTTGCCACACTCCAATAGTAGTTCTTTTTGTCTTTTTCTTCCCCTCCTCTTGCCTGGATTCTTTGTTAGTTTTCCTGTTATTAATCCTATTGAGGAAGTTCATTTTTTTCCTGGTTTTCATGTCCTCTTTTGACCCCTGCAGGTGTTTGATGTGACTTGTTAAGGAATATATGTTGGACCTTGTCTACATCCTCATAAGGGATGGATTTTATTCCCATGCTTCCTCCTTGTTTTAGAAACTTTTCCAGCTTTAGGTTCTCCCTTTCCAGGATCTCCTGTAAGTCTTGATCCTTTGTACCACTTTCACTTTGAGTCATTTCCTGGTCTTTTTCTATTTCCATGCTACTCAAAGGGTCCATCGTATGTTCATTTTTTTCCTGAATGAACTCCCTGCTGGTCTCTTTTACTTTCCCCCTTGTTGTCTAATTCTCTGTCCTCTCTTGATCCCCTTCTTCTGCTTCTTTTTCTCCTAAGATCTCAAAACTATTGTAAATTTTTGTTTTGTTATCATTTGCAATAGGGTTCTTTTGTGTCTTGCTTCCCCCTCCTTTTCCTTTTCATCCTACTTTGGTGAAACCTGTTTGGTCTTTCCCTTTGATGGTATTTAGGTTTTCCTCCTTCTATTAAGAGGACAGTCTCTAGATAGGTGCCCATGCTCATGACATTTGTGACATCTGAACGGTATATGTTCATAGTCAACCGTTTGAACGCATTCCTCGTCATATACTTCTAGAATGAACTCATCTGGAAGGGCTCCTGATAGGTCCATATCCACAAATATACAGGCATAGGATGTATATTTTCCCCGTAGAGTTTCCTCTGAAATTTTTAAGAAATGACCTAATTTATTTCCTATAGCTTTTAAAGACTTTGGCATCTAGTAATCTAATGGTAAGGAGTATAGTCTAATCCATACTGGTACCGAAGTGAATGTTTCTCGTTCTGGCATGAAGTTCATCGTCCATGGCCACATATAGAGACCAACAGCTGCAAAGAAGTATGGTCCTCCTTCAAAAATCCTATTTTTTTCTTCCATGTTCGTAAACACCACAATAAAAAAAACTTAGGATCCAAGACGTATATTTAACTCCCCCTTTAGTTTCCAGTTGTATTTTATCTAGGTGTACAACACTTTCTTTGATGGCCGGATTCCCATAAATTTGCATATAATGGCATAATTTTCCATGTGATCCCTATGCGCTTGTAGAGCTAGATCATTCAGAATAACCCAAGGTTTAGTTATGGTATTGGGTTTACAGGGCCCCATCTTGGCTTTGTTCTCTGTTCCCTGACCTCTGTCTTCTTCTTTCTCCTCCTGATGGTCTTCTTCATGGGCCCCTTGATCTGCATGGGTTTTACTGCCTTTCGCCTTCTGAGTTTCGGTGTTTTTTGCCTTAACCTCCAAGGGTTGTGGAGGTTTGTTCTTTTTCCCTCCTCTTCCTCTGTTCGCTACCATATTACTATAGGAGGGAGTGGAGCTCCCTCCTCCCTGTGCCTCAATGGGTGCTTGTTGCTCTCTGTCACTCGCTTAGTTAAACCCTAGAGCTCTCTCCAGTTTTCGCTCCCCACCCTCCAAATTTAAGCATTCACAAATAAATAAATTTCATTAATAATAAAAAATATTAAAAATTGAATTCCTAATGTTAAACTATGGATAAACGTCATAAATTTTTCATCAAAGACAAACTAATATCCAGTCAAAGGAAAAACTGAATGCGTTATATCATGCCTATGACAGGTATAACAATATTGTTTAACAATTATTTACAAGTAAAATAGAAATTAAAAAACAAATGAAACAAAGATCTTACAATGTTTTTCTTCAACAAACCTAGATAGAGGTCACGATAATCCAAAACAAAATCATATAAAAAACAAAAAAAATCATTCTGCAAATAAATTTAAATGTCTCTTACCAATGACTACCATAATCTTGTAATCCCTTCTAGCTCAATCTAGAATTGCATCTGATATGGTTTGATATGGAATGACGTCCTAAATTTAGCCAAGAAGATCATGAGGAAGGTCATGAAGGTAGGATGAGAGCAGGGAATATTGATGACCAAATTTCACCTAGGTAAGTTTAAATAGGCAAACTACACCAGTTAAACCAACATTGTAAATCATTTAGCCATGAAATATTTCAGATGGGATGATGAGGTTGACTAATTTGGAGATTATCACTCTTAATTATAGATTAAATAATTTCTAAACTTCATATTATTTAGGATACATTTCGGGTCCATTAGATTCTTATGATGGAAGCAAATAATAGGTTATGAGCCTATCCCATTTCAGTGCAAGTGATGTCATGAATATGGGCACCTCTTCTATCATTTCCCAGCGGTAAAGCAAACCCAATCCTAAAAGTCAACACCAACACAGGTCGAGGATGGCTTCAGAACCATAGATCATGGTTGAAAACATGAGGAGTACAAGGGGGGTATAGAGAAAAGATTGATCACTAAAACTTTTGACCATGGAGGACAACCCAACTTTGATCCAACCAAAAGATGTGAATGTAATAGCCTCTGGTTGATTTTCCATGTAAATAAGATAAGACCATGGTCATGGGACATGTATTCCAAGCTGAATGGTGGACAAAACATTATAGTGGATGTCACTTGTGATTAATTAATGGCTATGGAAATTGGCAAAGACATTTCCAAAAGGAACGAGGCATTAATTGACATTAAATTACGAAAATAAAGGAAAATAGGAGAAAATGGAGATGAAGAGACACAAATATGCATGAGAGGGAAATTAGAGGGAAAATGAAGGAAAATGAATAAAATAGAGGCATCAATAATAAAAAGGCATTAGAGAATCAATTCACAACTTTTGTCAGTTCATTTTTTGACTATCTCATTCTTTCATACCCTGGCACATTTAGAGAATTCTTGGAGCATGCTTGAAGCACTCTAGAATTCACTTGGATTTGGTGAAAGCAAGGAAGCATAAGGAGACAATGGGATCAATAGCTACAACTAGATTTATGTGCAGGCAATAGGTTTCATGTATGATTTCCTTGTTGGTTTTTGGATGCATGATGCATGCATGCGATTCTTTGGTTATGTGTTGCCATTGGCATGAACATGTTCTTGGATTAACAACAATTTCAACCCTGCCTTGCCATTTCTTGGATATCCATGGTGTTGTGGGTTTCCCCACTAATTTTTCTAATTGGTTCTCAGTTTCACTATGGTTGTGGGTTGGAACAAATGCTCTGGAATCCCTAGAACAACTTGGGATGAGTTACTAGTTCCTGGAGACATAGGTTAGAACAAACACTCTAGAGCCCTTGGTGGGTTGAGTTACTAGTTCCTAGAGTTGAGGTTGGAACAAACACTCTAGAGCTCTTGGTGAGTTGAGGTACTAGTTCCTGGAGTTGTGGTTGGAACAAATGCTCTGGAGCCTTGGAATGTTTTGGTCTGAGTTACTATTTCTTGGAGCCTTAAACAACTTGGGTAGATACTAATATGGTTGATGTTAGTGATTTCTGAACCTTAGAGGTGGAATCACTATGGTTGAGGGTTGAGGTGGTTTTGCCTATGGAAGCTTTAGTTGGCTTGGTCTTGGTTTATTCCATGAGATCCCATATTCATGCTTGGAATATGGCGCTAGGGTGGTTGGATGAAAGAGGGATTTAGTTCAACTCAATCTATGGTCAGGTGGTACGTGGAAGTCCCTGACTTGGTTGGAATGTTTGTACGATTAATGTGAGATATTTTCATATTGTGATCTATGAGCATATATGATGATTGCAGAGAAGTAATTTTCCTACAAAACGACTAAATCTTGATAGTTATGAGCCTTTAGATAATGAAAAATATGCTTTCATTAATTTCATATATAATGAGTTAATGAATCTAATTAAAACTTTGAAAAATGTTAATATTACTAGTGAATTGAAAATATATAGGAAACTTAGATTTAAATGTTTCTAGGCTATCAAAATACAAATGTATTTATAACATTACATGATATAATATCTTATAGAAGATTAGATCTATAAATGATTTGTTTCATAAGTACATCAAGAAATCGATATGTTATATCATGTATGTCATGACACACTTATCATGAGATTTAGATTTAGTAATTTTTTTAACAATAGTGACCCAATACCTAAGCAAAAACTGAGACATCCCGTATTACCATAAATGGAGTGAAAACTCCAAAGAACACTTACTCCTTAAGCCTAATCAATATAACCTAAACATTTCTCCTTGGAACCGCTACTCTTAAACATAATCAATATAAACTAAACAAGTCATTTAGAAAAATCAAATTTGAATAACAAAAAAATTAATAATACACCTTGACGACTCAATCTACTTTTACTAGTAATAATCATAAATAAATAAATAAATAATAATTTTTCTTTTATTAAAATACCTTACTTTAAATATATAAAGTCAAGAACGCATAAAAATGTATTTGGTATGGGGTTACAAATCAATTAGCTTATAAAAAAACTTTATACGAATACGATAGAAATGTGTTGGCACGATGAAAAAAGTATTTGGTATCCAAAATCCGGACAATGCATATGATGTGTAGTGATTTTATCTAGATCTAGATACAAAAAACCTTACGGTGCCTCACGTATAACAGATCCGAATATCCAAAACAATAGCATATATTGCTAATAACATTTTTTTGGAATATGAATAATTGTAATAATAACATTTTTTTGGAATATGAATAATTGTAATAATAACATTTTTTGGAATATGAATAATTGTAAAAAATATGATTTTTTAAATTAATATAGATTTATTTCAACAAATTTATGTTTAGAGATCAAATTTCTTTACTTTTAGATTTTTTAGAGTGCAAAATACAATATGTTATTTTTTATAGTTTAAATTGTATTTTTGAATGTTAAATAAAATATATATAGAACCAAATAAATTTGTTAACCATATATATATGAAGTTGATATGACATAAATTAGTTAACATAAACTTTCAAATAATTAATTTCTTGTTAAATATTTTTGAAAAGTATAGATTTAAATCTTAATTCACACATTTTTTTTTACTAACATAATATATTCATTTTTTTATTATAATCAATTTTTTTTCTATTTAAAACTAATTTTTTATTAAAGACACAATCAGATACATACTTTTATTAAAACTATAAATTAAACCTCTCAACCAATAATTCAATTTTTTCGTTAAATTTCATAAATATTTATAATTTAATATAAAACGATCCCAAAATACATGCATAGGAATGGATCCAAATATCCTATCCAGATATCCCTCACCTAGAGTATTACGAAATGATTTATTAAGTGCTTCTTTAGATCTCGATACAAGGGTATAAAAATTGGAAAGCGAGATCTGAATCCTCAAGTTTCCAAATATAAATTTATTTCATAGTTAAGTTAATTTAATTTAAGTCATAATCAGATTCTAATGAAAGGTTTTCACACAAGGTTGCAAGTTTATTAAAATTTATAATTAAATTAAAAAATAATATGATTTTGAAAAAAATAATTATTATAAAATTGAAACATTAAATCTTATCAATAGAAATAAAAGGTATATATAGTAATAGTTACGATTTAATTAAATAATTTAATGAACAAAAAATAATAATGAAAAATTTCATCATAAAAATAAACAATTATGAAATATTATATTGTTAATGTCATTACCAAAATTAAGAAATATGATCGACTATATTTTTATATCTATATATATATATATAATATATATATATATTATATATAATTAAATTTATTAAAATATGTTTTTTATGTTAATAATATCAGTGATGAAAAAAATTTTAATTCATGACTATAGAAATAATAAAAAGAAAAGAAAAAAATTAAAAAGTTAAATAAAAAGTAAATAAAAGTAAAAACAAAAAAATTAGTAACTAATAGAAATAGAAGTTACTAAACAACTCATAATAAGGCCTCAACCAATCACCTTAAAAAAAAGGTTTCATTAATAATAAAAAATAATAAAAATTGAATTCTTAATGTTAAACTATGGATAAGGGTCATAAATTTTTGGTCAAAGACAAACTAATATCTAGTCAAAGGCAAAGGTGAATGCATTATACCATGTCTACAAGTATAATAATATTCTTTAACAATTATTTACAAGTAAAATAGATGATTATAAACTATAAATGAAGAAAAACGAGGAAAATTTGATAGGGGGCTCATTATTTTATAAAAAGATCAAAAAATAATGAGATTGTTGTACAAGTTATAATAGGAAGGAAGATATCATATTAAGGGATGATTTGGATTGTACATTTAGTAGATTTAAAGTTTGAGGAAAAGTCCAAGATACTAGGATCATTTGCCATATATATATATATATATGAAGGAGTTGCTCAGGTTAGTAGATATAGATATTGTTGGTTGAGGTTAGCAGATATAGATATTGTTGATATTGCAACCACCAAAAAAATTAAGTGGAAGAAGTAGGTGTATCGAATAGGTTGGATATGTTCATAACCATTGAACCATTATTGGTGGATGTGGAAAGGGTTAGAACATGGGTAAAAGTAGGAGGTGGATCACACTCACTTTTAAATATTCTTTTAGATAGATATACAATATTCAAAGCTAGAAACCTCTATTAAAATTAACTTTGTTTGGTTGAGGAATATTTTGAATGAGGAATGTATGG
Organism: Pinus taeda; assembly: GCA_000404065.3. Lineage (NCBI taxonomy): Eukaryota > Viridiplantae > Streptophyta > Pinopsida > Pinales > Pinaceae > Pinus > Pinus taeda. The sequence continues at coordinate 21,589 of APFE031403230.1, forward strand.
GTTCAAGGGAATCAACTAGTTTTTTAATTTGTTGAGGAATTAAAAAACTTAAGCATTAGATATATATATATATATATATATATATAGAGAGAGAGAGAGAGAGAGAGAGAGAGAGAGAGAGAGAGAGAGAGAGAGAGGATGTTGAATGTTGGTGAGAACATATTATACCAAGAACACAATAATTTTTTTTATAGTAGAAGAGATGGAAAGGTTAAAGGATTTTTGAAAGTTCTAAACAAAAATTATAGGATAAGAGGGAGGATGGATGGAGGATAAAAGGATATGTTGTATGGTTGGAAAAAGAAGACGTGAATACAAAATTTTCCATGTTTTTCCAATCATATAAAGAGAGTGAACAAAACTTGGAAAATGAAGAGATTAAATGGAAGTAATCTTAAGGAGTTCAAAGATATTATAAAAATGAGAGTCTTATACTTTCAATTTATCTATTCAAAGCCTTATAGAGATAATATTGTTGACATAATGAATATTGCATTTTTCTTTCCTAGGCTTGTTTCTAAAAAAGACAACAAATTTTGTTGGAAGAGGTTTGAAAGGAGGAGTTAAAGATTATGTTAGAATTTTTAAAGAAAGAAAATTCAAAGCCATGTACTGGCATTTTGGCTAGCACGTACAAATTAAGTTGATGAAAAAAGATGTGTTGTGATTCTCTAGTGTTGCGTCTCTCTGGTGCGGCGACTAGGGTTTGGCCCTAGCTAGTCGCTCCTTCTCTCCTCCTCATGAAGCGCATTGTAGATGAAGGATTCTCTAGTCCTACTAAACTATGGTTTTTTGAGCTCCCTAGCTTTCTCTCCTTTCCCTCTAGTTGTTAACTTAGTTTTTCCTCATTCGATGGTCGAAAGTTTGTTAGTTCTTCCTAGAATGGGTAGGAATCTATGTTCCCTTGCAATTGGTTCCTCAATAGTTGGTTCTTCAATACCTACAACTCATGTTGTTAGCGATATCATGGGTGAGACCTATTCTTTAGCAACTTCGACAGGAAATTCTTGTTTATCCTCTGTTGCAATTTTCAATGGCTCGTGTGACACCTCTTCCTCAAGCCATGCAAGCTCTCGACAATCAATGTATCCCATGCCCTTTCACAGTGTTGTGATATCTTCCCCTTAAAATAAGATGACTCCTATTGTTTTTTCCTCTTATTCAAGAATGTCAACTATCGAAACCCCCTCAATTGAGGTTCCATTAGGGGTTGGAAGAAATATTTTTCTTAGAGGCATGTATAATCTATAGATTCAATGGCTTGTGGCTAAAGTTCATTTCCCTTCACTCTTGGATCTCTAAACATTGGAGGTAAATACTCTCTGATCATTGAACATAAACCCTCTAAGAAGAGGATTTTTTATTGCTGTATTCAACAAAGATTAAGATCATAGATGAATTGTTGATTTTGACCCATGGTTTTGGGGCAATACAGGGCCCTCTTTGCAACCCTGGTTCCCCTCCTTTGATTCTGTATTGGCTTTTGGTATGGGTGAGGCTCCCCAATTTACCTTTGCATATGTGGAATTTATCTACTCTAACTACAATTAGTAATGCTCTCAGTAGATTCTACTATAGAAGTGGAGATACAAAATACTATTTGAATCCTACATATGCTCACATTTATGTGGAAATGAATTTTTGTAAGGGATTTTCTGTGGAAATTAAGCTAACCAAACCTAGTTATTCATGGATGCAAAAATTAGACTACAAAAACATATATGTTCATTGCAGAGGCTACTATGAGATTGGGCATTCTCTAAAACATTGTCCCAAATATGGGAAGTTCAAATCAAAGAATTCCAGTCGCAAACCAAGATGGTGGGTGGGAGCCAACTTAGATCACTTCTTAATCTCAAAGGTGGAACCTCCGATTCACACCAATGAGTCCCCCTCACACAATGGTACAAAATATCTTGACTCTCAGATCGATCCCCTACAAGATAGTGGATCAGAGAAACAATAAATGAAATGTAGATTTGGGGAAGTCACCAGTTCCATAGTGAATACAATTGCCTCATCGAAGATCTCTCGTATAAAAAATAATATTGGGAATGAACATAACATCTTGGATAAAGGCAAGATGACATCGAAAAACCATGAATCAACTGGAAGTGCCTTTTTAGAAGTCAGAAATGAGAAGGACCCATCCTGGGTTGAACAGGCATAAGCGAAAATCCCCTTTCCAAACCAAAAGAAAGAAATAACTAGTATAATTTTAGCAAAGAAGGGAGAGACTATAGAATCCACAGAAGACTTGGGATAGATCCAAGTGGGAAAAAAGTTGAAAATAAATTCTTCAAGAGTAACAATATGTCATGCAAAGCTTAAATGTTAAGCTGGAATGGGATGCAAATATATTTGGATTTTAGGGGTCGTTTGGAAATATTATAGGTGGAATGGGAATAGGATTTTTGTTGCCAAGTGTTCTCTTGCAAGGTTTTGTTTTGATCCCACATGTTCCAACCTAAAATTTCAACAAATTTTGGCACTTCATGTTCATAAAATAATTGTAAAGATTTTGGCTGAAATCCTTTTATATTAATATAACCTCTCTATCTTATTTCTTTAAAAAAAATAAAAAATAAAAAAGACAAAAAGACAAAATCCCTATGTGGATGGGTTACTTTTGGGAATTTGATCTAGGGTTTTATGATTTACTAAAAGAAGATCTCCTAAGGATGATTAATGAGGTAAAGAGAATAGGTAAATTCCTTGGGGCACTCAATGCCACACATTTATCCTTGCTTCCTGAAGGGATGACCTAGAAAATTTGATGTATTGAGACCAATATCCTTATAAAAATGTATAAATAGTTTTTTTTTTTTTTTTTTTTTTTTTTTTTTTTTTTTTTTTTAACTTTTTTTTCGGAAATTTAAGTGAAAAGGATATTCTCAAAGATAATTTCATAGGAAAATTTTGGTGCTACTGTTGGAAATACAATACATAATGTGATAGGGTCATCTTAGGAGGTGTCCATACTATCAAATCCAAACAACTCCCAACTATGGTAATGAAGCTAGATTTTCAAAGGCATATGATGGGTCAAGTTGGTCATACATTAGATTTCTACATATTCAAGTTGACCTCAATTTAAGTATTGTGAAATGTATAATGGGGTGTTTGACATCATTTACCCTTGCAATCCTTATAAGTGCTTTGTCTTCTAGGTTTTCCACCCCATTAAGGGGATTGAGACAAGGGTTATCATCTCTCCCCTCTATTATTTCTCATAATAACATAAGGTTGGAAGATTTAAATTGAAAGTATCTTCTTAAGGAATATTTCACAGGAGTAGTTTGTTTCTCTTGCTGGAAAGTAGATACACCAATATAGATTCATCTTAAGCACAAATATAACATGAGTAGAGAGGGATAAAATTTCTTCAAGTGCAAACTTCTTTTAGATTGCAAAATACAATGTGTAAATTTTCATTTTTTAATTGTAATTTTGAATGCTATAAAATAAGTAATTATTTACCTTAAGATGGCTGGCTCCTCACTTTGACAGCACTCCATATCATATTTATAATGCCTTTTTCTCTTCTTTGAAGATTCAGTCCTGAGGATGAGTCTTGTTCTAGACTCAAAATGTAGACAACATAAAAATGAATACTGTGGAATATTCGAGTCTAGAATGTTAAAAACCACACCACAAAAATCTACAAAAAATTATTGTTACCCTGTACGGAGGGGAAACATGGAAGGAGATCCGTGATCTAGAGAAAATTAGGGTTAAGATACAAATAAGGGAATCTGATCTATCATTCCTCAAGCATTGCTGAGATTCCACTCTAACTCCATCCTTTGCCTACATTAAGCACATATTGAACAACCATCATAATCACAAAGGCTTCGACCAGCTTAACAAATCTTTAATTAGCTTGGAAATACACAGGATTAGATTTTCGATGACATGATTATCTTCAATAGCCTTTAGAATGCACTTGATATTGGCAACAACCATCCGGGAGGACCTATGGGCAGTGATTGTGTTAGGCCCCTATACTACTAGTGTAACCCCTTATTGTTATTAGTAAAACCCACTTATTATATTGATGTACCCATGTAGTGCCCATATTGTTACTATTGTGCCCCATAGAAGCCCACTGTGCCCTTACATTATTATTTTTATGTCGGCTCTGCTTATGTTATGACCCCTTAAACTCCTATATATAGAAAGGAGGTCTTTTCATTTGTATCATCCAAGAATTGTTCATTTATTTAATGTAAAGGAGGTTTGCCCCTTGAAGAGGCTGAATTCTAAGTTGTTGATCTATCTTTTCTACCTTTTTCTTGAGCTAGTTTCATAGCATTTGGTATCAGAGCTTTGGATTCTAGGGTTTTGCTGCTCCAAATAGGTCATTGTGGAATTTTCACTATAATTTTTTTTTATGAAATGTTTCAGAAGCTAAAAACAAACCCATTTTAGAAGAAATCACACTAAATCTCAGGTCCGAATTTCAGAGCTTTTCGCACTATATTTGCGGAGATATGTTCTGAGGAAGTTGGTCTTTTTGCAGACTCCTGAATTACATTCCAAATAGGTGACCTGGGGAAAATTGTCATAACTTTCTCTCTAAGAATCGGATTGAAATTTCATAAGAAGGTACAGAAAGAGAACGAACTGTAGTTTCTTGTATATATTTTTCAGAGCCAAAGGTCGAAACAGTGACTCGTGGCACGTCATACAAGTTCGCTCTACTGAACTAGTTTATAAGCAGGTCACTGTGGGAGATTTCACATAACTCTTCCTTGGAGAATCCAATTTGGATCACACTGGTGGCATTGGAAAGAGGACATAGAGGGATACTGCAGGTCACAATTTCAGAACTTAAAGATCAGAAGTATAGAGTTACAGTCGTTTCAAGATTGATCTCCTAAAATAAAGAAAAAGCAAGATGAGGAAGTTTTGGCAAAGATCCGGTAAATTGGATACTTCAGATGGAGCAATGTTTTGATCTACATGGTGTACCACTATTACAAAAGGTATGTATTGCATCTTCATATTTAGAACAAGATCAATTTTTATGGTATGAAGGGCTTTGTTCTCGTAAAAAACTTGTTACGTGGTCAATTTTCATGGAGGAAATGATAGCACATTATGAGGATAC